>JAPYZM010000300.1:0-59876 GCA_030522845.1 Psyttalia concolor
TATTTTACTTTCCGTGGTGAGAACATGATTTTTCTTCCCGGCGTAGGAGTAAAGTCACAATTCCCTCCCGCGCAGCGGGAGGGAAGTGTGTACTTTGCTTCCGCCTCGTAGAAAAAGCACTTTTTAGTCACTCGACGCGAAGCCGAGAGTGACTGAAAAGTAACTCTTCCGACACAGCGTGATGAAAAAAATAATAAACAATTCAGCAAAAAATTTCGAATTGAAGTATTTCTGATTAACCAAATTAGTCCAGACAATCGATTGTTTAACGCTTCAGTAACCGATGGAAATATTTATTCTCGTGATTTATTCTCCAAGATTTTCCGAGATCCGCAAAAAAATCATGCTCATGTTATTGTTATTCAGCCATTTCACCGTAAAACGAGGTAATGCCACAACCACGCATATCCGGTGGGGGGATTAAGGTCCCTACAAACCGGAGAGGCTTAACCCGTAACTCTATTCAGATGCCCTTTTCGTGTTTTTGTTGAATGGGGAGAAAATCCCTTCCTAAGTCTCGTGGTACAAAAGCAGTGTTGCATAATTTCCAAGTGCTTTGCCAATTGATCCCTCCGGTATTGGAGTGATTGGCTCAGTTTGCAATTTTTCTTTCAATTTAGTGCGTCAAATCCCGTCAAACATTTTCGATGAAGGGAAACACTGAGGGAGAATTATCCCCAAATACTCTGAAGATTTTACTGTGGAAGAGGGACTCGCGATATGAAACGCATGGGAACAGTGGCTTAATGTCCTGGTTACCGGAAATACTTCCTCATATGTTCCCTTTCGATTTTTAAACCGGCATTTTCATTTCCGATTTTTTTTACGTCTCGGTTTAAAGGGCCAGTGTTTATCATTGATATCAACCCGTTATCACGCGCGCAGTCGCAGCCTAAGTGAACCCATTTTTTTTAAAAGTGAAATTTTTTTATTTACCTTTTTTGTTACTGTACCTTTTTGGCCGGTGGTAATGGGTTTTTTACTCCCGTGGCGATGGCTTCGGAGCCGCAGGCGAGGGCGGACCGACGGCGAGGGTAGAAAAACCCCATCGCAACAGCCCAGAAATAATATTTTTTCAATGACTTCCGATTGGGAAGTTAATAATAATAATAAATTCTTCTTCAATTCAATCGGTGATTTGGAATAAGGCCACCATTTTTTTGTAATTTTGTAGCGATTTCCAATGAGTTTTAAAATACTTTTATAATTTTCTCTACGCCTCAAAAAAAAATATATTTTAATTAATTAAATGTATTTGAAGACAGAAGTGCAATATTTATATTTAAAAATTGGTTCGCACGTCATGTACCCGCTCAATGAGAATTAAAATCAGACAGGGCGTTATATCGAATGATATTAAATCATGGCATTTGGGCATTTCACTGCTGGATTATCCATGTAATTGAGACTTTATCATTGAAAATAAAAGGGGATGAGGTGCTTTCAGATTCCATGGAATTACTCACGTGAATGAAATATTCAGTTTATCGAAAGCCCCTCGCAATATTCGCGCTAATTTTCATACGACTGTTGAATTTACACTATGCGCAGAACTGTTCGTGTAAAGCGGATTTAATTATTGAAAATTGAAGAGGATTATTTCTTTTTTCATTTGATCGGGTCAACGAATTAAATTATACTGTTGGCCTATTGAAAATTCAAAGTTCTACAATGTTCATTTAAATTCCATGAACCGGCCAATCAGCATAAAATCACTGATTTATTTCCATTTATGCGAGTTATTTGGAATTCTTTACAATTCTAACGCTGTTCATATTTGTTATGTTTATTGGAAGAATCAAACAGCCTCGATAGCGCTCAAAATTTCTATTCTCTCTTCTTTTTCTTGTATTTTTCCTTAAGTTTATTAATTTTGAGGAAATTGTAGGAAAAAATGTCGGATTATCGACTTCCGTAAGTCGCTAAATTTCAATTAAAATTGAATTAATTAGTCAGTTTCGAATTAAATCAAATCATTAAATTAAAATTGAGTTGAAGTTAAGTAACGATAAATCGCAAATTTTTCTACGTTTGTATGAAACATTTTGGAAAATCCACTTTATGAGAAATTGAATATGAAAAAATTTTAAAATAATATACCTGTCGTGTGAACTTGATCAAGTTTCCCAGAAATTGGCAAAAATAAATTTTTCTCACCACGGGAAGTAAAATAAAGGAGCTTTACTCTCGTGCTTACTACCCTCGCCTTCGGCTCGGGCGGTAATTCTGCACGTGAGCAAGCCTCCTTTATTTTACCTCCCTAGGTGAGAAATATACTATTGTCCCATACATTTCGGGGTGAATACAATCGCTTCCCTAGCCCGGCATGTTAAAAATTTAAATTCATGAATCTTTTTATGACAACTAGCTAAACTTGACTTACCGATAGACGCATCTGTGATACACGAGATTGGCTCGCCAACGTACTGCTTAGCTGAAATGATGATGGAGCAGGTAACGAGGATGACAACAGTGACCCGCGAGTGTAACCTAAACACGATATTGTCAATAATCACTGGCTCCCGGGATAGAAGACACTTGACCGGCTGCAGTAGCTCAAACATTCTTCTAAGGAGTGCGACAAAATCGAAGGAATAGTTGGATAAAGAAATGTAAACTGGGGGTATTAAATAACGAGTGGGTTTCAAGTTGGATATATCACCCCTGAGAGTAGTCTCCGAAAATCAATGGATGATCTTCGAGTGGAAAATGCACTCACTTGAAGTTACGTTCAAAACTTGGAGACAATTGAATAGTAACCCAACGGTACCTTTGCTATGCTCTTCGGGGGGAATCTCCTTTTGTTAATGTCGACATTCTATTGTCGAAGTTTCGAGGACACTGGGTAGATATTCGGACGTCGAAATGGCATTAGCTTTTGGGTTAAGTTACTTCTGCTGTGAGGGCTGTTGAAACTTTTCGATATATCATTTGTGAACTTGGAGAATTGGGGAAGATAAGGGGGATATTAAATTTTTGATTTTAGTTTTGATGACGTGTGTGCGTCGCCCTTTTTTTTGGTGAGGGGATGGGTTTAAAGTTTGGAATTGATGGGTATGGGCCAGGGGTCAATGGGTTTCGAGGGATTGTTTGGGTGAATTTTGTTGGGAATAAGTTCGAGGGGCACACAATTATTTAGAAGGAGTTTCTCCGCGTTCTAGGGCCATTGCAATACCGAGGGAAACTGCTCCTGATTGTACAGTAGAAGATATACAAGAGTAAAAATGCTCTTCCCAGTTTTTTGCGCTTGTAATTATTAAAATACTACTGAGAGTTCTTGTTTAATTATTTACACTGAAAGAAAATTTAGTGAACTCATTTGTTCTGGAATTATAGTTTTTTGCTCACTGTAATTATTGTAAAATTAGTTATGGAATAGGCCAAAATTCATACCCGCTGCAACTGAATAATTTTCATCATCTTTATTTGTAAAAAATATAATAATCATTGATACAGTAATAATTACAATATTAATTGCGTCGATATATAATGATTAAAACCCGAACTAATTCAATAATTAATCTCATTATTTTCATTTCCTTCGAAAACGAGTGGTAAATCAATATCTACCATTGGGAGGGGATTTATTTACAAGCAAATATTCGTATTTTTCATTCTCTCATCAATTTCAATAATATCTTAGTTCTCAATCTATTGAATTACTTTTTAACTGGATTATCAAATTTGGCGGAACGATTATTGTCTCAGTCCGCCACGTTGGAAGTGAAAATTGGGTCAACAATGTGCGCGGAATTACGCCAAGCAAATGTCGGAAAGTTCATCCTGTCTTATCGAATATTCCTTCATCAACACTGGAATTTAATTATACCTGTCATAATTAATTTCTACACAGGTATTTGTAACAGGATTCCTCCAGTCTAGGTAATGTATTGATTATTTGAATCCGTTTGTACGTATAAAAAATCTGTAGAAATGTTTTATTACACCTTCTTGTACAGATTCGTATGGCGAGCTTCGATTCTTTAACAAATACCATTGAGACTATTTTGATTGCAACAGAGGAACGGGAAGTCTATATAATTTTCCAGAATTCAATAGAATTTTCTAGCGAATTTGCTGGATTTTCCGATCGTTTTTTTTCCGTACGTATTTCTCAGGAAATTGTTTAGGGTTTTTTTCTTGTAGTGAAACTGTATTCAATTTTTTATGAGGGAAGATATAAGAAAATCCGATAAAACACCTCTAGAAGATTTTTTCACGTGCCAACTCATCAATATTTTCACAGACGCAGCATCAGAGAAACTTCGTAAATAAATCATACGATATGTACATTGACATAACATAAAAATTGTTATTCACGATTGATTATATTTCCAAGTCAGTGAGTAAATATGAAATTCGGATGAAATACATAATTTAATGAGTCTCGTTGACATTCGAGAATCACACTCCTTATTTTCCCTATTTGTCGAATGCACGTGAGCGACGGACTTGTAATTCATTGAGCTACATCAATTCAGACTAACGAATTTAATACGTTTCCATCCCCGGGAGAATAATTCGGAAATTCGATTGCCATCGTAACGTCTTCGGTTAACAACTGTTGATGTTTTCGTCGGTTTACATAGATTAAATTACTTAGTGACTTTGAACTTATTTTTAATCACTGACTCGATCCTATCTCGGGTAGTTAGAGTCGATGAGGAATGTCTTTCGAGATTTTTCCGTTTGGGGATTGGGAAAAAATATAAAATTGAATATTTTCACGGGAAAAATTGTCCCTCTTCTTTTTTAATTTTCTCTCTAATTTCCTCAGTTTTGAAGAGACCACACTGAACTCAAATGCTGAGACTGACTTTTCTACTCAAATTTTAATGCAAGAAAATTGTATTAAATGGACTGATTGAGCTCGATCAATGAGAATTTCTCTATAAAATGTTCACAATTTTAATAAATTTTCTATTTGGTATTTTTCTTGATTTTTCTTCGCAGAAAACGTCCAATGGCAATTATCCTTTCGAGAAAATCAGTAGCTTGATATTTCTATACAACTTCTATTGAAATATTTTCCATAGAAATTCCTAGCCCTAATTTTTAAATATTCTTTCTTCACTCCACTTTTTTTCTGCTCTTATAAAAACCAAAATAAATAAACAAAAATACGGAGTTTGAGGTGAGGGCTCTCTAGAATAAGCTGTATAGAAACAATTTCAACTGATTTTTAAATGAAATATTTTCTCATGAATATTCTATTGACAAAAGCTCAGAAGACCTCCCCAACTTTTCAATAAAATTTTTTCCTCTCTCATAAAAAAAGTCACCAAAAAAAAAGAAAATTGTCAGCATGGAATGTCTATTCCTTCTTTATTTATGATTTTTATATTCATGGATTAACGGTAAACAAATAGAATAGGCGGTCTCCATCAATTCGATCGTTTCAATAAAAAAATGCACTAAATTTCTCAATAGAATTTTTTCAGGGCATCAGCTAGATTCCCCCATAAACTTGTTCCATACAATTCCCCAGTCCTTCCGGGAAAATCCATAAAACGTCAAAAATTCAGTGCCCCCATCGAGCTCCACCCTCGACCCCGGCCTCCCCCCTTTAATACGGTACATGAATGTCCCTGGATCTGCTCCTCCGTCTGCACACCCTACAAACAGCAACAAGACAAGCAAGACCAAGCATAATAGCTAGACCAGCACCAAGTCCAGCTCCCGCCCACCCAGCAGGACCACCCATTCCACCACTCCCACCAGCGGCAGGTCCACCGCATGTCTCAATCGACTCGTCGTCTGGCTCCATCAGACTGACATTGTACGTGCCCACAGCTAAATTGACCGTTGGACAATTAACAACCCCATTGCACACCAAATGCTCCGGTATACATCCTGTGTTACCGGGACACTGAAATCCACAGCCCTCAAGCTTTTGAGTTTTTAATTGTCCCGAGCTATCGCGCGGTAATCTAAATAATTCTGTCCATGCAATCTTAAAGGCAACTCGGGCTGGTGCCATTGAACCAGTGAATAAAATAACAACTGGTGGTGGTTCGCCATCAGCAACTTTCGGCTGGCCCAGCTGAATGGCCGAAAATATTGGCATCTCCCTTACATAGCTCACATTCTCACCGCAAATAGCCAGATAAGGCTCCACCATACCCCCGAGAAATATCTCCAATTTTCCATCCTCACAGGATCTCGATGCAAATTTAATTTTATCAAAATGCAACCACAAATCCTTCTCCCCATTCACCCGCAATTCCCAGATACACTTGATGGATCGTGGTGGTGTTACATAGCCAAGCGCCTCATAATTCGGAAATTCAATTTCACCATCAGTGGCAGGTGGTAATAAAGCTGGCCCACACAGTGGACTATGTACAAACTCATAGTGAGCCCGGAACAGAGGAGCTGATTGTTTGAAATAACTGCTGGCAGCATGGCCACCCTCAACCAAGAACTTCAACTCAAGTCTATCACCGCGCGACACTATCTTGAGTGGTGCCAGAGGGGCTGATAATCTGCAGAGGCAGTGTCCCTTGCCGGCTTCAGGCAACGGTTCACGCACAATAATCCGATCGGCTCGACTGTCCCAACAGTGTCCACACTGGCTGTACGGATTGTCCTTGAATGTAACTGATTCAACAGTTAAAACAATGCGCGCAAATAGTCTCTTGTCTGTGATGAATGTGTAAGTGCAGGCAAGATCACTGGGTGGATCACCAGAACGCTTATACAGCAGTGTATTCAGCGGTGATCTCATTTTTCCCGATTGGGTTTTCCACGAGGCAAATGTCTCGTCGCACTCAGTATTTGGCACGGGCTCGCCAAACCTCGTCGCATTAAAGAAATCATAGTGGGCCCAGTAGTACAGCGAACTGCCGGAGTAGCTGCCGGTTTTACTCTCAAATCTCACAAACATTGAGCTAGACGTCGATACAAAATCGTGTTTCTCCATTGGCTTGCTGAATGTATCGCAGAATGTCTTTATTATTCTGGCGTCATCTGGCCAATTGGCGTCGTAGAGAGTGAGACTCTCACCGCAATCGCCGTCGTAAGGCAAAATTGGTGATTCAATCCGATTTACACGGAAACTTGGAAAGTACAGGCGCGCTATTTCGCCAGCGCGTCCTTTGAGAAGATACGTGCAGCTTGTGTGCGGTGGATACCAGTGGGCAACTGAGAGAAATATACCTTCATCATTTGCCACCAGGGATTCACTGTTTAAGAGCCAATCGCATGAGCCATTTTTAACACCAGCTGTTTCAACGTGAGCTGGCCAATTGCCAACGTTGAAGTGAAAGCCCGTGTTTAGGAGTGGTCCCGCTGGTGATGAGACAAATTCAACGTACAGATCGGCACTTGTACCGATGATGCTGTATGGAAATTTTCCCATACCGCAGAATGTACCTATTACCGGTGATGTTTCGTCTTTGCCATCGTAAACTCGTATGTAGTCGTATGGGCAGTGTTGGGAGCCAGAACTTATTGGTCTCATTGGACATGTCATGATGTTCTCGCAGCGTTGACCGTCAATGTTAAATTCCTCATTCTCTATGTATAATTTTATGAATGGCTGGCGGGTATTCAGACGATATTTGCAGTGGAGGGCGCGCGGATATATGCCTGGATATGCTGGACTCTGGACGTAACAGGTCTGGAGACGACAGTCCTTGAAATCACGCTCACAGTAACTGCCTGGCACTACCTCACCGCGACGATTTGGGTAGAGTTCGGGATGTTGGCCGTAACGCAAGTAAACTTCGAACTGTTGTTCTGCACGTGAGTCGAAGCTGAAGTAGGTTTGGTCAGTGAAATTGTCAGCGTGGAATAATACACGAACAAAACTCGTCTCCGAGATGAAGGTCTGGGGCTGCTCTGACTCGCCGCAAAATATTCCCGGCTCTTTGCGATTGCTCACCGCTGTTTTTGTATTTCCGTCGATTATCTGGAACAGCCGATTGAGATATTAAGAATAGTTTTTCTATTTTATTCTGTATATGGGGGGGGATTTTTTTGAAATTTGGTTCAAGGAGTGTTTCCATATTTTTTTGCTACCGAGGGGAAGCATTGGAATTGTTCAATTTTTCGAATCTCTTGGGTTTAAAATTATGGGGAATGGTCGACAATGTAAAAATATAAACTTTGAGCACCAGCGAGTAATCAATTCCGTCAACATAATTTCAAATTTTGGGAAAACTAAATAGTTTTTACTTCGTTGTTAAATATTATTTTCGAGAAATTGGTTTTTGTCTATATAAAGGAGAATTCTCTTCCGTGCCAAGGATAGACTCGTTTATTTATTTTATTTTTACAAAACTTCAATGAAACTCTACGCAAAACAATTTTTCCGCAAAATCGTTTCAATGTAATTTGCAATTTTTCTGACTAATGTACTTGATGCAATTGTTCTCATAAATTCACATGGAGGATAAATTTTAAATTGAATGCAGTTGATAATGTTGGAGGCAATGAGTTTTGAAAGGAAATTGAGAAAAGAGGAGAGTAGGAAATATTATGAGGCTCTCTCTCTCCATCTCTTACTCTCATTTAATTCCCGACATGCGTTGCCAGAGGAGCTTCGTTAACTCAACTTCGAGAGGGGGAGGACGAAGAGGAGGAGGAGGAGAGGGGAGGGGCGGGGAAAATTATCATATCACCGTCGAGGGTACTTTCCACTCCCTCTCTATCTCTCGTCGCGAGACAATTTGATAGTCCTGCACGGGTTAAATCGAGTTTTATACGTCGAACAATCTGGTAATTCGTTGAATATATAGCGCAAAGTATTCTACGTTGAAATTGAAGTTGAAAATGCTGAGCTCCAGTTATGTTTCTACGGTTAATAGATTCAAGGTGGATTTTTCGAGTTCCCTTTGTTCAGGCGGTGAAACTAAAATTCAAATTGTCAAACGTTTTTATTTAATTGAATGGTAACGGAGTTCTTTGGTAATGGGTATTTTAAATGCGGAAAATTGCCTACAACTGCAGGTGAACTGATGCTATTGAAAAATTTTCCATTTCATTTTCATTATTTTAGTTACGGTTTTTGCGCCGAAAATCGATTACAGGAGCGATTAATTTACGTTTATGCACAGAATACGATATATATAATGGTGACACTTTTTTATTACGATTTTTAGCGGCTACAGTGGCCCAATAAAAAACGAATATTGGGAGAAACAAATGGAAGTGGAGTGGAAAAGTGTTTGGTCCGTGCGCATCTGTTGTTGAAAAATTTTGTGGTTTTTCAGCGCGTTTTTTTACCACAGAAAATATTTGACACTTTTTCGTCTTCGTCGCAAGAAAAGACTAACCGGCTAGCGACGGAGTATAATTTGCTGGATTTTTTTTTTACAGAAATTTTCTGTCATGATTTTTGCAAGTCGATCTTTTTTGAGCTGCATTTTTTTTCATTATAAAAATTAAATAAATATCTTGGAAGTGGGTTAAACATCGCAAATGGAATTGACATACTTATTCTCCAGTCAATTATAAAATATAATAAATTCAGTAATCGGTTCGTTTGTTTTTTTTTACAAACGCATTCCGCAATAGTTTTTGTCAGTCATCTTTTTTTCATTCCAATTTCGTTTTATTATAAAAATTGAATAAATATCTGGGGAGTATTGAAGGGCTTTGAAGGCACTTCGGGGACAATTTGGAAGTTAAATGTTACAATTTTGTCACGTGAACAAAATTTTCCGATTTTACAAGCGCGAAAAAAATCCAAAATTGAACCAAAATAAGTTTTTTTTTTTCATGCAAAAAAATGTTTCAATTGACCTGCTCATACTCCGCCCGAGTAGAAACTACAATTACGTGCATAAGGTACATTTTTTCCGTGCACTGTCTCCGAAAAATTGAGGTTTATTTCATTGCGCTCTCTGTCAACATTAATTAGTGCTGAGGAAGGAAACGGAGCATGGATTTTAGGTAGTGCCTACGAGGCTATTTCATACGGTTACAATGGACTCGGTAGTGGCGTACAGTTGATTTGGCCACATGAACACAACTGCACTGGACGCTCGTTGTTTCGTGTTAATTAGGCGTTGCGGGGGTCACTGGGTGCACCCACAAATTCAATACTCGCTTAACCCTGTCTACTCGACCCTGTTACTCAACCATTAAAACGAGAAAATGAGAGTACACGGGATTTTTTTGGGGAGGAGAAAAGGGAGAATATTTATGTCACAATTACGGCAGGAATCTCCATCCAGTAGTGAAATCCGAGCGTAGTCAGACGGGAGAATTTGAATAAATCCACAGTAGCATTAACCTCAGTGGAAATTCCCAGTGTAATACTGTTCCATGTATTTACGAAGATTGTTAGAAATATTTATGTAATTGTGGGAAATTAGTCGAGTGGAATTGCAGTATAAACGAGGGCTTTTACTCTTCTACGAGTTCGTGGATTTTTTTTTAATGGTGATTTTCTAAAATTCAATGATCCCGGCGGTTCCGTTCACCGGAAGTGTCGGTGAGATTTTCCAGCCCATTGTTATCTATAAAAAAAAACACCGATGAGATATAAAATAAAGAAATAAATCTGAAGGGACACCTGAAAACCGTGCATACGCACGCAGCGCGTGTCCCATAGTAGTTTATTTAAATATTTGCGCTGCCATCGCTCAGCAATTACAAATGCAAATACCTCCACAATTATCTTTTTTTTCGGTACTCACTAAAACAAATAATTTTATGAATGAATATTGTTGAGATAATATTAATGGATCTAACTAATTTGCGGAAGTGATGTTTTATTTTGGAAATTATCATATTTTATTGATTTGTTTTCTACAAAGTGCAGGACCACTCAGGATCTTTTTTCTCTAAAATGGAGAAGAGAAAGAAATGGAATTTCTAGGAATTTTAAATAATCATGGACGCATGCATTTTTTCTTTTGCGGAAGTCCCGCTGGGATTTTACAGCCGATTCATCATAAAAAATTGCCTTGTGAAATCCGTGGTTTACCTGCACTCAGCAGTTACAAATCCTTTTCTCATTACGACCGTTGAAGAATATCAGGAGATTCCACCATTTATTGAATTGACGGGAGAGTAATGCTCTGTATCAAATAAATTTGAACTGTCCCAATTTATTCTTCTCGTAGTCATCCTATTTGACTCAAGTCGCGATCTGTTGGAGGCACAAATTTTATTTTTCAGTGTTTCCGTGGATGATAGTCAACGAGGCAAGAGTTATTGTTCAGCGCCGGCTGATATGTCGAACAGAATCGGGAGGATCGCGAGGAAAATCAAATAACTGCCGTTGAATATCTACCGGATTATTGGCACTCCTTCCAGCAATTATAATGATTATTGCAGTTATAATTGATTGATTATATAGGCCTGGAGAATCGTGTAACCCGGTAAACAATTATTGTTCAATCATTGGATTGGGGAGAGTAACGGATTCAGATTTTTAGCGAATTAATCATCAATATTTCAAATATTTCTGCACATATGATCTAAAATATGATTTTTTCAGGCTTCATAACATTGTACACAATTTCCAATTAAAATTATCGGGCAAATGCAAGGCTTCAATTCCGTAACAAAAGTTTCGAATATTGAGGTCCTTTTAGAAATGTTAAATAAAGCTAGAAATTATTAATTAATTCATCGAGTTACACTCCAGTTTTCGATTAAAAATTTCAAATTTCATCTTCAACGTCGAGGATATCAGATATCACCGTCAGATGAAAATAAAATCGACAGTTGTCCTCCTATTTTCAGAACGACCCGTCATTCCAATGTACGAAGTCTCATCGAGCCGGAAATTTCTAACGAGTTTCCCCTCCAATAAAATCGGTGAAAAAGTTCGATCAAACCCTGCAGAAATGCTAGACGATACGTTCAAATTTCCATAGAAAATCAGACCAATCGAGATAACGCATGTTCGAAAAAAAAAAATCCATTGTGAACTCATTGGGAGATTCAACAATTCCCAATCCTAAAAATCACGGGATTTTTTTTATTCCTCCGTTAAAATCTCTGTGATGAACGGAATTTGTCTGAATTTATTTTTTTTTCGTCTCCCTGCGGAAGCTTCACTCAATTGTTCCAATATTTCCATCCGGAATTTTCTTCATTTACCCACTGTTCATTTGTTTCTCCCATTCACCCCCTGTAATCTGATTCGTGCAATAGTTTTTGTTATACTACTACCCAAACCCTCTCATTCTGGGGTCATTGTGCAACGGCTTACGTGCCTCAAGACTCTGACCGTTAACTCCTCGACGGGGGGTCTGCGTGCGCCGCATATTTAATTGCGAATCCCTGCTCCACCGCCCTGAGTGTTTCTCCAACCGTGGAACGTGGCTGGAAAGAGCTACTTTGTTTCGAAGAGAGTTTTTCGGATGGTCGGTGGAGACAGAAGGGTTAAGACCCGGCCAACGCATTTTGTCATCGTGTGGGATTATAACTTAGTGACTCTATGCTCCAAAGAATTACTCATTTAGAAGAAGAGTGCAATATTTTCAGTCGTTTTTCCATCAACTTCTCCCAGAATAATATTCATTTAACACTTAAAGTAACTCGAGTCTTGCTGTAAATTGAAAGATCATTGACAATTCAAAGAATCTTTGAGAAACTCGTTTCGTCAACGCAAATAGCCAGCTCTACAGCTCGAGAATATTCAAAGTTTTACGATATTGGATTTTTCTAGTCGTCATCTTTTGCTCCAAGATCCAAACTTAAGTCAGTGCGTTAAAATCAAAATTTGACGGATTTTTTAATGAATGGGGATTGCAATATCTAACTTGTTATGTTAATAATATCGTTTATATTAATAATATTTAATCTGCCATATTTAGTCTGTCCACCGGTTACTCGCAATGAAGGCCCTCAATAATTGTCGAAATGATTGAAACAGCCAAGACATTTCTCCCGAAAAAGTAACACAGAGCGTGGACCTGAGGATGACACCTCGTGATTGGTCAGAAAAAAAAGCCTGAAAGAACACTCAGCCAGATCAACTCCCTCATGTCTTGAATTTTTCTCTGCGTCTCCCATTTTTCAATTTTTTTCCCTTCCATTTCCCATCCCCGAAAGACGAAAAATTCCAACACAATTATTCTCCCCACGTCTACACGCGTTGTCTTTTTATTTCCCCATGTTTCCAACAATTGTACTTTTTATTCTCCTCCTCCATCTCCTCCCTCACCAACTCGGGCATCTCCGTCTACCCGTTGGAAATTCAAGCAGACAGCTCCTCCCTCCTCTTTTTTCTAACTCAGTTTCATACCAATGCACAACCACACTTCTTTCCTCCCTTCAATTCCCTGCGTCGTTGCATCCAGCAGGCGCTCAGCCGGTGCATAATGCAATCTCAACTTCGCTCACCCCGAGAGCGTCGATTACCTCTGGAAAGCGTCAACGACAGAAATTCAGGGGAGAAAATTTTCATCTTTATGGTCGACCTACTCGGTACGTGGTAATAATTTCCACTGACATTCAATGTCAGATAGGTTGACAGTGGGCTCTCTCGATTTATTGCCGGAAGGCTTGACTCATCGAGGCACTGCGACTCCGGCGTATGCCAGTCGATATCCGACTATAAAACGAGACGAACAAATTCCGCGACAAAATAAAATCAATCGAACCAGTAGTCCTGAAGACATTGAGAAAAAGACTTTCATATATAAAGTTGAGGACCTCCGAAACTGATAATCCGATTTCGCTGAGCTTCAATCCCCCAACTTTCTTATCGTAAGATCTACAATCCCACCAAATTTCAACTTTCTAACTGAATTATTTTTCAAGTTATCGCGCGAACAACTGTTTCATTGAAAAGAAATTGAAAAATTAAAATCACTTGGAATTCGGGAGGTTCGACGGTTCCTGTGAGGTCGCAAGAATGCGGAACGCTAAACAAATTCCCGTCATTAGAGTACAACCGCTCAGAAGCGAGTCCTTTCCCCAGAATCATTTTTCCCAGTGCCCTAAATATTTCTCTAGCAGTTATTGGACAATCGTTGAAGGTATTCTCGAATATTCCAATAACCTCTTCTTTTGAATTAAATATTATATTGATTCATGATTATTCAGTGCAGTTTTTTAAAATCAAGGCAAATACTGTCTTAAATTAAAACATTTTCTACACACGGAAGATTAATCACTAGAGTCCCTCAATCAAAGGAAAATAATACAATTGAGAGGCACGAAAACTCCTGGAAATTGAATTCCGGGGTCTGATTAAATTATACGTCAGCAGAATCCAGCGAACTTGTCGTCATTAGAACTATGGGAATGAGAGATCTGTGGAAAATAGAAATGCACTACCGAGACTTTTCCGCGCGTTACTGGAGCTACAATAAATATGTAAACAGGATTATCCATCCTGCTGCTACGGTATCGTACATACCTGTATGTATATATGGAAATGAAGCGAGAGAATAGGTGTATGTGTACTCCGATAAATGTATGGAGCACGGTAGGAGGCTCTCCGGTTGTCCCTCCGGTATTATAAATAGATCTCTCTCGCTGGGAGAAATAACGTGAAATATTAGTGCGAGTGTAAAAGGTTAATTCCTTTCTTATCAGTAGTATAATGCGTCTTTTGTACTTGCTTTTGTGACATTCAAAGGTGGAGGAGGAGGACATGAACAATGGAAGTCAGATAGTGTTGAGGCAAAAAATATTGAAGCGGTTGAACGGAAAGTAATCGCATCCCAGGATGTGTTTAATCTAAGCAACCTAGAGGACGAATTTGCAAATACTGCATTTGCGAATAATGAAAAACAATAGCTGAGAGGAAAGCCAATCTCAACCAGCCAGATTTTAATAAATATCTCAGCCGCTGGGGGAGATAGCAAAATGTGGGTAATTAAATTTTTTGTAGAGAAAATTGAAAGTCGAGTATAAGGTGAGTACAGCAATTTTCCTATCTCCCCAAGTTTCCAATATATATCTGGAAAACTATACGAAAAGTTAAGTCGCTTTGAACCTTTTTGCCGCTTCCCTCCTGATTTATTGGAACGGATGAAAGATTGAAATAAAGTTTTAAATGAACGTCGAACATCTCTCGCAAAGCGTTCTCAACTTTTGTTTCTGTCACATGTCAAATTGTCCCTTCAGATTCAACCAGCAGACCGGTAAATGATGATTTCACGTGAGTTTTCAGTGGAAAATTGAGATATAAAATGTAAGTCAAGATTTCCTGATCATTCCATTTACTTCCACTGTTTTTCGTTTGAATGCGAAGCATAATTCTTCGTCTTGTCAAGGACGAAAGTCGATTACGGCTTTTCCACGACGTTCGATATTCCCATAATTCTTCGCTCCAAGGAAAAGAATGAAGGGCATTAAATTTTGTTAGTCAGTGGAATTTTACGACGCAAAATGGGAGATTTTGCGGTTGTAAATTGTTGGAATGATTTATAATAATTACACTGGGAGAGAGATCGATATAATGTTGCAGATATAATATTTTCATGTAAAAAGTTCAATTCACTGAAGCGACTTAATTTCAGTTTCATTTCTTACGCAGACGATCCAATATTTTACACTTTATTCCCACAGCCAGCGAAGAAAAAGCTCACAAAATTCTAATGTCCATTATAACCCGTTTACGGTTCATGCTCATTCATTCCCACCGAGAGGATGTGGAGAAAGAGTAGGGTTGCAGTAAATAATGAGGAAACTTAAGATATGGTAACATGCTGGTGCACAGGAATTCAACCTATACTCCTACCACGTTCAGGTATCTCATTATTCGGAGATACTCTACTATTATAAATTGAAACTGTATCTATATTATTAGGTAAATATCACAGTCGAGTGTTAGCAACGTGAGTAATTATTCTCCCTCAAGTTTTCTCACACCCAACAATTTCCCCACCGAGTATTTCTCCTTTCATCATTACAAACAACTTGGTGAGGATCAATGCGCCGTGCAGTATAAATTGCCAACACTGTTCTATGTAGATAAACACTTCCGAAATTCGCAGTCTCGGAAAATTCTCAAATCGAATACAGCATTCCCACCATTTAATTCATCCCGACGACGAAATTTTTTCAGTAAAAATTTCTTGTAAATTTTATATTGAGAGTAATCTTAAATCCCGCCCTACCTCATTTCAGTCCCTTCCAATAATATCCTGTGGTGTAACAAGAATATGGCGTACTATATAAATTCCCTTTGACGATGCATAAAAATTGAATACACTATTCCCTCATTTAATTCATCTTAAACAATCAAATTTTTTGTCTAACAATACCACAAGACCTCCAAAATCACTCAATATTTATTATTTAGAATAATAATAATGATTATTCATTGTCTATTTTTTAAAATTATCAATTTTTTCATTTCCCAATTATTTTGTTGTGTAGCAACGAGAGAACTCGTACCGACTAAAATCACGTGCGCGCAAGGCGAGAGATTTCCATGCAAAATTTATCCCGATCGTTGATAGGCAGGAAAACATGAGGCAAATATTCAATTAATTTTGGAGCTTGCCTGCCACTCAACGGATTATTTTTAACAATCGGATCTGGTCATTTCCACATTCTCCATGGCTTGTTTTCCACTCCCGGACGGGGAATCGAACCCGGGACCTTCCGATTAACGCTATAATCCCGACTCCCTTCCACTCCCATCCCGTCACGTTTCAAAGCTGTCAAACCTTACCCAAAACTTCCTTTTCTGGTGATAAAACAATGAAATACATTTAATTAATCGTTCCTACCACGAATGATGAAATGTTGAGGCTAGCCGCAGGTTCATTTTTCATTTTCCCCTCGGAGAATCCAATCTTTTACACTCTCTTCGCATTCCCCAAGGTGAAAACAAAACTCAGAGGATACTAATGTCCATTATGACGCCTCCGCGGCTCATACTTATTCATTCGCAAAAAGAGAAAGCGGAGAAGGAGTAGGGTTGCAGTAGATGATGAGGAAACTTAAGATATAGGTTAGATGCTGCTGCACCGGTATACAACCACTACTCCTGCCATGTCCAGGTGTCCCATTAATCTTCGGCAGACCTCTCTCTCACTCTCCGCTCCACCACTATCGCATTCGTACATTGTGTACATGTATACATATTTATATATAGTTATCTATAAATCGCACTTGTAAACGCAAACACGTATAATAGAGGCGGTAAGGGGGGGGGGGGGGGGGGAGGGGGTTTTAAGGTATAGGCGAACGAGTAGATTGAGGAGGGCTGTGGCGGCTTTTCATCCATTACTTTGTTTTCCCTCATACAAACTGAAATTATTTCTCGAGCTGGAGGTTTACCCGAAACATGCCTCTTGGATTAGGATAAAAGCTTCTAACGGGCTTCATTTCTCCAACGAGATTAATTACTGTTTCGGCATAGATGTATGTATTATTCGCATGTATGGTCTACGGCCGGCCAAGAAATACCCCCACATTGTTCTCGACAGTATTCCGGGAGTTTCCGGCGCAATGAGCAAGTTCCAAGGTTTTTAGGAGTTTTCAGTTTTGACAGCTCAAGTTTACTCAACTCAGATTGTCCATAGGAACTATTAGCTTAAGTGGTTCTGGGTGTAAATTGTATCGTAGATGGAGACATCAGAGGGACAGCCAGTGGAGGGAATTCATTGCGGGGGTTGGGGTAAGCTTTTGTCTTCTTAGAACACTCGGAGAGCAGGTTTGAAATGCGTTTTGGAAATCATAATTACTTTTAGGGAGAAATATTCAGTTGTAATACCACAAGACCGCCAAGATTATTGGATATTTGCTGATTGTTTTGGTGCGTTGTAACCGGAGGGAGAAGTTTTGCAGATTAACGATGCTCGGGCGAGATTGAGAAAATTGTAAAAATGCGGACAATGATATGGAAATTTTTTTAGCACGGTAATGAATCAAGTAAGAAACGATGTGCGAAATTTCGGATAATATTGATGCGGGGTAATAACATCAATTAATCCTGAAGTGATTATTCATACGTGGGAGCACATAGAGCATCGGTATATTTAGCGGCTTTCCTACATTGTCGACTAGTCGATAATGAAGGAAAAATGCAAAAGCCGTCGATGCCCTATTCAACCTCATGTAGGAGTAGCTACTTTAGGATTTATTTCTATTATTACTCTGTGCCTAAGTTGTCTGAAATTTTGCATATCGTTTCTTAATACACTAATTGAGATTAAACAAAAAAAAAAATCATAAAATTGGCTGCGTTTTTTCAGTGGCTTCTACCTCGCGTGAACGTCGTTAAACCAGAAAAGAAGGATTTTTATGTAGAACTTCTGCCGGTTCTTCTTCTCTTCTTCTGGTCGCGTTGGATAAAAAAAATATGCATCCTTATAGTGTATAAGACGCCCTTGATCTCCTTACGTAACATGGAAAAATTACGCGCAATAAACTGACCCCGTGGAAGACTAATGAAGTTTGAGCACGGCTTGCAAAGGATTGAGTTGTAAAAAGCGTTAAAAATATAAATAATTGTTCTTTATTGTAAAACTATGGTCGAAAGGAAAATGATGGGACTGCAAGTGTTAGGAATATTTTTGAAGCGAGTGTCCCGGGGGACTTCGCCGAACCAATGTTGGGAAAATGGACTTTTTACATTCGCCCGTCCGAGTCCCAGACATATTGAAAATAATTAATTGCCATTAATTCATTAATACATCAGATATATTTTCCTCAGTGTATAATTCCTTAATGGCTAGTGAAAAACGGATCATTTTTTTCATTACTTCATTTTGCCTCATAAAACCGGTAATTATTTCTGGACCTCGAGCTTTAAGTGAGACATGCCTCTTGGAAACGCATAGAAGCTGCTAACGGGCTTTATTTCTCTAAGATTAATTACTATTCCCGTATAGCTGTATATATTTTGCCCATGTACGATTACATCCCATGAAGAAACACGCCATATTGTTCTCAGCAGTTTTACGAGGCAGTTTCCTCCGGAATGAGAAACTTGCACGGTTTTTACTGAGATTCCACTTTTGAGAGTTCAAGTTTACGCGATTCAGATTGTGCATGCAAGTAATTATTTCAAGTGTTTCTTTACGTAAGTTGCATTGGTAGATGGAGAAATTATGATGATAGCGAGAATGGAAGGGTTTTGCCTTGTACATGAGTCTGTTTATCACGCAGAAATAAATTTATCATCATTATCACGCTGAGAAGAAATATAGTTTTGCCAATGAAATGTTATGACAAGAATTTAAAATGATTTATGGCAGGTATTTCAGGCATTTCGTTGTGCGAGCCAAATAGGTTTTGCAAAATTACTTTTTCCTTTCAGTGCAATTGGGTTGAGGTCCGTCCGGGCTCTTTGAAAAGAAGACAAATTACAGTTTACAATGGAGAAAGAAATTATTTATTCGGGATAGATGGACTGAAAGTGGGCGTTCTAACCTTGCTTCGCTGGGTTAAAAACTTGGAGGGAAAGTCAGACCAGTATTTCCCACGTGCTTACAACCCTCTTCTTCGGCTTGGGTCGTGATTTTGGACGTGAGGACGACTTGGCTACTTTACTCTCCTACACGAGAAATCTACTATTTTTTCTTCGACGACGGCTAATGAACAGACCCAAATCTGGTCCAGCATCTAAATCACCTAGTACACCAGGTGGTGTGTCTCCTGAAATGTTGGATGACAGTAAATCCGATATTCCCGTGAATTGCTGCGAGATCGAGTGACACGTGGATTAAAATCACAGCGAAAAAATAAACCATCGACACACCTGAAATAAAAATGAATCGAGCATTTCCCTGCAGCGATTTCTCTTCACTGAGAATTTCGAGGAATATGATCATCATAAAGAAGTCGTTATGTGGGGTATGTATATCCGCACAGCTTACTTTTACATTTTTTTTCCCCGGTGCCCATCCTACCATTCATGGGCTTCTGTGTCGATTTTTTTTCCGCTGTGTATAAATATAAGAGCTTCGGCTGTAAAATGGTTGAGAGAATAAGGTGGGTTGAGGTATTATGGAAGACCTCGTAAAATAGTTTTTTCAGGCCTTTTTTTTTTCTCTCTACCTTCACGGCGACAAATCCACCGTTTTTTTTATAGCCGAGGTGGCTCAGCCGTAAAGGGCATTACCGAGTAATACACGTGGGAAACGCTCATCAAATTATTTCATTTTTTTTTTGCTTGATAAAAAAAAAACTAAAGATGTTACTCAACGGCAGTTTATCAAGTTTTTCAGTGCACGAGCACACACTGGCATTCACATCGTGAACTTTTCAGCGAGTGCTTTGAATTATGAAAATACTCAAGTCCAGCTTATACGCAGTAAATGCATTCTGAATTATCTCTTGAATTTGTTCAGTTATTCCTCATGTGATTTTCGGTTTTACTTTATTTTAACGTTTTAACATTTTCTTCGTGTTCGGTTCTCACGTGATTGGAAAAGTTAACTTTGGCGTTATCAACATTCTCACGTTGTGCAGTAAATATTATTAACACTCCGATGGGTTTCTGCACTGAGCGAACCACGAGTTGGTCACGTCTCGGGGGATCTGATGTTATGCTAGTCATAAGGGGGCAATTTTCTCCTGACGTTATATGTAGTTAGAAAGAACGGGGAATGGTTGCACGTAAGCCGGCGAAAATTTCTGAGTAATGTAGTGATTGCGATTAAGAAAGTATTTAATTGATGAAATTTCACGGGGGAGGGGGGGGGGGGATTCGTGAGGCTTGTTTGGATGGGGTTAAGTGAGTTCTGCGAATCGTGACATTGAATGGGAGGGGGTAAATACGATTTATGATTTCTAGAATTTTTTACGAGAACTTCGGACCTAACCGGTCATTAAATTCACTATGAATTCAAGGTTATTATGGAAAAAAATAAAATTATTTCTATCAGAGGGAATTTGATTGGCTTGTGAGACATTCTGTGCTTCATTTTTTTGAGCAAAAAATATGGAAAAAAATTAGACTTTTTAAGCTGAGAATTCGCCCCAGTCAGTTGTACAGAAAAATCAAATTCTATTAATTTTTTATGTTGACTACGGGCTATTAAATATTTTCAGATTGTTACTGAAAAAGTCAAATGAGTCAGGCAATTAATTTCCGAAATTAATTAAAAATTTTAGGATTTACTACCGAAGTTGTTTGAACATGCACAATTTGTTAAAATATTGTTCTAGAATTCACTGAGGTAATTAATTAATACATAGCTAATATTCAATAACTAAAGATCCCCAATACATTACATGCATTACATTCGTTTTGACAATGTCTTCTGTCGACAGTTGATCAGCTCAACTTTATCCGCAGTTAATGAATAAGCTATTCGCAAACCGAATATCTCGTTACCACATAATTGATAAAACTTCGAGCAGTTTCTGCGCATCTCACCTTTGATCTCTCTGCTACTGGCGTACGAAGTGCGGATAACTGGGGGAAAATTTTCTGCTCACTATGTGTTCAGTTGCGCCGAGTTTGTTGTCGAAAATAATTAGTGCAGGGATAACATCAGTGAAGTTTCCCTGGTGTCTACTCATGGAAATAACCATTGAACTCGTGGTACGAACAAGTAAAATTCGACATTTTAATGCGGCCTTTTCACTCGATTCTTGGAAGGAAGGAGGCAATTTTTCAACAGAATTTTGTGGCATGTCATTCACTTTATAACCGGTTTATGCTCAGCAATATACAATGGGTAATCTACCGAACATGCAATTTGACCATACAGTCGTTAGGAATCATGATGGAATTTATGGGAAAATCGATGTTTCAAAAGACTTCATAGAATAGACGGCAATATGGGAAGATATCAAACGTGAAGGCATTATGGCTCAGTCTCTATACAGAAACTACACCAGTGAGAAGAAAAAGACCGAGCGTCATAAAAATAGTTTCTTGAACTGAGAAAATCGTATAAATAGTGGATTAATTCGCGATAGGAACTGAACAAGAATGCGGTTTCCTACTGTAATAAATAAATACAATGATATTAGAGAAAAAATATGATATTTAGTTTCGAATGGAATACACCAAAATATGGTTTTGAGATTGCAAAAATTTTCAATTGAGTCTTATTCATCCCCGCCTCCAGTTTAAAATTTTTCAATTTCAAAATAATTTTTTTTTCATTTAAAATTCAGTCGTTTGAAAGCCTTGAACTACAAATCTTCCAGAACCCCAAATAATGGGTTCCAAAATCTTAATGTCACATTCCGTCTTCGTGAATGAATAATTCACATTTACATTTTGCGTCTGTGGAATGACGTGGAACGACGAATTAATGAGTTAATGAATTTATCGAATTCATCAATTTCCGAGACTTTCGAAAAGCGTAAATAGCAAATTGATTTTTGTATTGAACGTCAGTTCTACAATCACAATCCGAGATTTTCACTGCATATTCCAGACGCGATTTTCAAATTAATTTTGTAGTTTCAGCTGTCGGACACACGTCTGCCCATGGAGGAATTAACTACTGTAACGTGTGAAATGGTGTCATGTGTCCGGTTGTTTCACTGGTAAAAGTTTTTTTTTCTATTTTTTTTTTTTGATAGCCTACTCAGACCCTCCGGTCCAAATGGGGCTCTCTCTCCACTCTATTTCTACAGTTATGGCCGACACGAAATACTGCATCATATCTTCTCTTGCTCTGGAATGCGAGATGACGTCACGTTTTGAAATCCGTCACGTCGGAAAGAAATAGCTGTCACGTCAATTTTTTTTTGGTTCAGAAAAACGCTCGTATTTTTTTGCTGTTTAAAACGGGCAGGCAGATGAGAGTGGCGAATTTTTAAGATACGTAATTCTATCACTTGCATTAAAAAATTGATCATTGCAAATTTTTGATGACATCCTGAGGATCCAACATTTAGTCACAGAGTGCGGACAGGACATATATCACGAGCCGAAGGTGAATGATATAATCCCACGAGTCAAAAACCACTCTATTCACGTGTTACGAACTAGTATATTTCGTAACAAGTGGAAAAAAATGGTTTTTGGCGAGTGGGAGGTTTATATCACGAGCCAAAGGCGAGTGATATAACCCCACGAGTCAAAAACGACTTTTTTCACGTGTTACGAACAATATTTTTCCGTATTGCTCTTCACTTTTCCTCGTCCGGGGATTGGTACGGGCCCCCTGCCCGAACTCGAAAAAGTGAAAATCACTACGGAAAAATATCGTTCCTGGGCTGTCATTATGGAGTTTTTTGACTCGCGTGGTTGGCCGTCTCGCCTACATTTTTCAGTCACTCGACGCAAAGCAGAGAGTGACTAAAAAGTTACTTTTTCGACACAGCGTGATGAAAAATATTTTTCATCTCAATGTGTCGAACCGGCTGAATTAGGCACAAGGTGCGAAGCGCCGAGGGCGTAATCAGCCGGTTTCAGGCAGGAGTGGCATAACTATAATTAATAATTCTTCATCCCCCATTTGGATTTTTTTCGTCTCACTTAAAGACTTGTGTGAACATTTGTTTTTTGAAGAGAGTATTGTACATAATTTTGAATCTCACTTTTCATCTGAGAATGTATTCATTTGCGAGATATTATTTGCGGGTAAATCGACGCTTTTCGACTGTATTCTCCACCTTCTCAATGGCAGCGACTGAATTTGAGAGAAAAAGGAAATGTAGCGAATTCCGTTAAAAAGACAACAGCATCGAGTTGAAAGGGTACTTTGTTCCTTTATTTCTATGGAGAACCTCTCGAATAGCCTGAGAACGACTGTTGCAATAGTTTAACGAATAAATTTACGGAACTGCTATGATGCACCAATTTCGGAGTATATTCGTTTGAAAGGATTGGAATTTTCGTTTGAAATGGGATTATTTCGTCGAATTCCGCGCTGTAGGGACAATGCCCCCAAAATTAATGACAGGTAAATAGACCAGTCACTCCCGAAATGAGTGGTACACTGGGGGAAAAAAAATTACTCCTGCAAATTCTTCATTTATTTCGCTGAATTTTACTTTTTCAAGTCCAATTAAAAAATATCCGATCCGAATGCCCATCGTTAACTTGGAGTTTACAGATCATTCCGACGTTTCAACGTAAAAATCAATAACAAATAGACAAAAAAAGTGGGGGAATAAAAATCTTTTATGGACTTTATCGTCCATTTTTTGTAAAACTTTAAATTGGGTATCGAAATGTTGACGTAATTCAAATTAAATCTCGAATCAATTCTTTGCTGTTCTTAAAATAAAAAATCTTGAAGTTTCTAAATTTATAAGTTTCTTGGTTAATTGTACTCCGACCTCTCGTACCCTTGTTAAAAATCGAAATTGACTTCACGAAAATCTTTTCATTTTTCTTATAAAATGCAGAGAATAATATAGAAATTGGAATGAATTTTATTCATTAACTTTGAAAATTGAAGACAATTTATGACGACGTTGAGAGATAATTTTTAAATGGAAGAATGGATTTGCCACTTGCAATATCTCTCCATAATTTCTCCCCAAATTATATATCAATGATATGAATTCATAAATCCAAATGACATGTACAATTCCCTCATCCATTTATTTTTTGCTCAGATATTTTAATGAGAGTGAATATTCTTGAACGCTAAAATAGAGTAAAATCTTCGTTCGTTTGAATAGTTAATTTCCGATCTCGAGTGGCGTTGATGAGTAATTTAAGTTCCACTTTCCGACTATATCCAAGTGTTAATTCAAGATTAATATAGACGTTCAAAAATTAATCGTTTACAAGTATAATTAACAGAAACTGAAGTAACTGGCACAGCGCAGCCTGATCAGGTCCACAGCCGTCACGGATCAAAAGATATAATTTAAAAAAAATACATTTCTTGTGCTCCCAAATGGAAGCCTTGCTTTACTACATAATTTGTTGAATTATATTCTCCCAAGAACTAAAAGCGAATTATGTTACGCCAAATGATATTTTTCCCTGCATAATATTTATGCAAAATAAAAAAAATCATATAAATTCAGAATTCAGGGGGCCAGCATTGGGCCAGTCTCGGTCTACTGTCGGCCATTTCTCATTTACCAGGGGCTCGATCTTCTTGTGATTATTTGGGTCGTTCAATGTTATCTAATTGACAATTCTCCCTACCCTATCCTCAGTTCTTTTCGCCGATCCAGCGAGATAGGTTCTTAGGTTCTTTGGAAAGCCCCGAGCAATAATACGACTGAGCGCGTCAACCGCATTTCTCTTTTTACCCTGAGAATCTCTCCGTTTTTTTTTTTTATTTCACATGGAATTGTTCAGAGAGTCGCCAGTAAGAATTCAGCTCTGGCGTTTCTCTAATCAAAAGCAGAGAAGTAAGACAGGATAAACAGAGATGGAAAGCCACAAGAGTGAGTATTGGGGGCGGTGGATAGTCCCACTGGGGCTGGAATTGTAAGAGAATTGAAAGTAAGAGGGACAAAGGTAATTGGAATGGGCGAGAGGAGAGAGAAAAAAAAATGACAGAAACCGATGAGTATTCGGCTTTTGCTTTCTTTCCATTAGATTTCATATCCCGGGAGGAGGGAAACAGAGCGAAACGTGCCACAAGTTGGTTTCTTACTATCGCCTATGTATGTACAAACAGGGTACATAGTCCCACAGGTATTGACGAAAGATCAATACTCGATAGATGAGATTGCTTGTGAGCCGTTTACAGCTAGATGTCTGTAGATTTTTCCTCTTATTTCCTGAGTGCCGCCGGCAAGGGGACGCTCCAGCAGATTTACCTCGCTCGGTTGTCGGTAATATTGCGGTTGAATAAGATACATCATTGTCGAGATGTTCGCGAGGTGTGGGGGAACATGAAATTATCGGAGATGTAAATTCAATTCTTGAATTCTAGAGTTTGTGCCACGTGGTGGGCACAAGGACAGAAATACTCGGGTAATTCAGGCCCTGCCTGGCAACGAGTGTTTCCAATTTTTTGGAAATATGTGTTGATAGATCAGAGAAAAATATGCGATAATTTTTAAGCTCTTAAAAATTGAGATTGAAAATGAGCGTAATAGTCGGAAAAGTGTGTAAAAGAAAATTAAATGGACGATTCTGGCAATCGCTCTCTTGACCTGTCTTTTGAAATTATTTATTTCTTAATTTTGAGGTGTTTCTTCAAGAGGTGAGCGCTTATTTCAAAATTTACTAATTAATAAATTAATAAAAACCATTATAGGGCCCTAAAAATCGAGACACACACTGAGAAAAAAATATAATTTTGCTGAAAATATTGATTTAGCACAGCCAAATGGCGGAAATTTTTATTGCAACATTCGTATTAAAGTTTTATGAGAAGAACATTTAATTAGCAAAATGAATTTTTTTTTCTGTGTGTAATAATCCAAATTATTGGAAAGAATTCTCAATAATTGTAGCAGTTAAAATTCAGCGACTCTATTGAATGGCAGCTCTCAAATGTATCGAATAAATCAACCATTTTCCTGACCAAAATCACCGGAACATTTCAGCAAATTACCAAAATTACAGTAACAACGTACAATCAATTTGTCAAATCCGAGTTATTAATTCCCAGTCATATTGTAAATTCTCATTGAATATCATGGAAATTAAAAATAAAATCAACTCGAGTGAAAAAGAAATCCAGAAAAAAAAATTGTCCCATTAATGAGATATAATCCCGAGTGCACGAATGGTAGAATGAAATGACGCAATTAATTAGCGGAATTAGTAGTTGGCGGTTTGGCCAGTGTAACGGTAGGGATGGGAATGGGTGCTCATAGTTGTGAGGTCTTCAAGCGTAAATATAGTGCATAGCTTAAAGAGACAGTGAGAGGTACACGCTTGTATGGCTCTATATAATTATCCCCCCTCCACTAAAATTCATCTTTTCATTTTTTTAGTCTCATTCCCACTTCAAAGAACACGAATTCCTCTACAATTTCCCCTAATTTAATGACGCTTTTTGCATATCAAGTGCAACGCAGATGTTGACAAGTGTTGGTGTTTCTTTTTTCCTCTCTTTGATGAAAAAAGAGAGACATATTTTTTTTTCTGAAAAAAAAAATCCCGTGGAGTAGAAATGAAAAGTAACAAAACAAAGAGATAGGCGAGAAAAATAAAGAAAAAATATAACGTGCGTGAAATTTACACGAGGATAAAGGGAAACTTGTTGTCTATTATTTCCATAGCTCAGTATATTATTAATGTCTCTATTTTCATTATTTTTTATTCCTCTTTAGAATATTGCTCACGCACTATCAAAATATGTTATCTTTATGGAATATAAAAGAATTGATTCTCGAAATATATTAAACAAAAATTGAATTTTAGAGAATAAATAAAAATTTGAGATTTTTTGAATTTGTAGAGACAATTTTTCGAAGATTTTAAAAATGTCAGTTTTACTTATTTTTATTGGGATTTCAGAGAGATGGAATTCTTCCACATTTTTATGGAATTTAATCACAGCTTTTGCAAATCAAGTACATTGTTCACGTTGAAGAGTGCACATATATTTTTTTCATTCCTTCAACGATAAAAAAAAATAATGAAAATGTACCGGGTAATACATTCATTCCTCATTCCTTATTTATGCTTTTATTTATTCATTTCTTTATTAATAAAATACGTTACCCTTATGGAATGAAAAAAATTGGACTCTAGAAATACTTTGAATAGAGAATAGAATTTTAGGAAAGGAGATTTTTCTGAAAATTTAGAGCCAATTTTTCGCAGATTTTAAAAATGTGAATTTTCCTTATTTTCGTTGCGATTTCAGAGAGACTGAATTCTTCCACAATTTTCTGGAATTTAATCACAGCCCTTGCAAATCAAGAGCGTCGTTCACGTTGAGCCGTGTTGATATATTTGTTTCGTCCTTTCACCGATGAAAAAAAATGATGCAATTGTCCCGGAAAAAGTGGAAAACAATGTGCAAAACGAAACAAAGAGATGGACGAAAAAAAAAATGAAAAAAAAAGAGTTTGTTTTTTGTGTTCATTCAGAAATGTAACGGTTTGATTCGATTGGCACCGATCGTCAAGCATACTTCATCGAAATTCCCGATGGCCTTGTGGGTATGCTCTGTGCCAAACCATCGAGTTTGCGTGCGTCGCGCGTGAGTGATCAAAAGCTTCTATGATTGGTTGCATCAATGCCCCGGTAAAATCACGATGCAAAACGACACGGTATTCAATTTCACCGCGAATCCACTTCGCTCGCCATTATCAGACATCAGTGGATACAAAACTAACGTATTCATTTGAAGTAGATTCACTTGAGAATGCAATTATTCAAAATTATTTCCGTTCAACTGGATACATAGGGTTTCTGGTTCGTTTTGTTGTTAACAAACGCTGGGATTGCTTTCTAGTAATTGGAAATTTTGTTTTTGATGGAAACGATCTAGCAGCGAGTAGCAAATTCAGTCAGGAGTGAGAGAAATTGGAAATTCCGGGGAGGCCTAACACAAGTGATGTTCGGAACGTGATTAACTGCATGCAGCCAGCAAAAATTACTCGTTTGAGTTAAATAATAGTATATTTCAGCACGTGTGGAGCTATTTCGCTTTCAACGTGTGTGGGGTTTGCAGCATGAGCCGTAGGCGAGGGATGTAACCACACACGCTGAGAACGAAATTTCCCAACAAGTCCTGAACATAATTTTATGCCACGAGGCCTGGAACTGGCTGAATTAGGCACAAGGCGCGAAGCGCCGAATGCGTAATCAGCCGGTTTCAGGCAGGAGTGGCATAAATTATTTGCCATATTCAGAATTCAAGTTATGAGAGGTGAAGATGACGCTTTAGGCAATCGACGAGGCTAGCGATCCAGAATCCCTTGAACTAAAAAAAAAAAAACGCTTGAAATTCGTGTCAGAGTGTCAGACAGCACGCAATTCGTTCCAGTTGTCAGTTTTCTACTAAATTAGGTACAGTTGGTCTGGCCGTAACGAATGCGCTCCACTTGAAATATCAGAAAATGTGAGGGGAGGCTGAGAATTGATCGATTCTCCAATTGTTTACTCAGGCGTTTTCCAAATTTTTCGCTGAATGGTCTAAAAAAATTACAATACTGTTAAAACTTTTCAAGTTAATGATTTCGCATATTTAAAATTCTTCACTTGTTTAACCCGAGAGAAAACTCAACTCATGAGAAGTAAAGATGGCTCTTTGGGCAGTCGATAGCTCCAATACTCCAGAATCATTTAAATTCGTAAAAAACATTTGAAATTTGGGTATTAATGTCAGACCTTAAAGACCTAATTCGTTAACCTCACTTGCCAGTTTTCGACTTTTATGACCCTTATGTAAACCAGTTAATCTGAATAAAAAAAATGTTCTCCACTTGAAGTATTGGAAAATATGAGAGAAGGCATTGCGAATTGATCGATTCCCCACACAGACACTTGCATAATTTTTCTCTGCCTCGGCTGAAAAAATTTCGACACCGTCTCATAAATATCTCGCTTGGATACCGCAATTCGATTCCGTGAGTTATATATTTTTTTACTAAAAATTCCTCCCCGTGTGGAGATGAATCAACTCAAGTTGCAGCGATTCCCACGGATTTGAAAATCCCCTCTTACCTGAAGAAAACCACCGAGACAGGTTGTTGCATTCGCCAAGACGCCGACTTTGAATTTCTTAAATCTCACTCTCAATATCCAGTCCCTCGGCGTACCACGGAATGCCCTAAATCGGTACCAGCAGGTCAATGGCTTGCCCCAGGTATCCGGTGTCACTGCTGGACTAGAAACATCCTCGTAAATGTCCACGGTTTTGTTGCAGTGATCTCGTTCCGCTGGAAAAATACATTCAATATTTTTTACTGGGTTACTATCATGCTCGGGCGCTATTTGCTATAAAATTCTTATCAGTCTTCGCTGGGAAATCGCGAATTTGTGAACATGAGAGAGGATATTTTCACTGAAATTGAAGGGATTTTAATTTTGTTCGTGAAATCACCAATGTTTAAAATATTCCAATGTTTGTCACAATTGAATTGGCTCCATTGATGCAGCACAAAAATACTAATGATTAAATAAAAATCATTACCACACTAAGAAAAAAGTATAATATTGCCAATGAAATATTTTCCTACCAAAAATTGAACGCGAATTTTCTTATTAGAATTTTGGGTACTTTATTTTTTTGTACTTTGCGTACCTTATTGTCCACAATATTTAATTGTTTGGTACAATTATATTTTTTTCTAAGTTCAACGCCATCTCGGAGTTCTCGATATTCGAAAAATTACTGAAACCCTGAGAAGAAGTTAAAATTCTTTCACATCTTTTCCCTCTATAAGATGAAAAAAAAAGTGCCTGGAAACGTTGCTGAATTGTGCTTGAGCAATTTTAAATCCCAAAAAAAATCAAATATAAATTGCCTCAAATCCCCCTGGAAAATTCAAAGCCGCATCCACGTACGTTCGACGTAATAAGATTGACGCGTCTACAGCCCGAGGGAAACGTGACACAGGAAACCGCTTTTCCCCGTGAACACATTTCGAAACGCTTCAAATATATTTTTTTTTTCCCTCTGCACTTTTGTGGACGAAATATTATTCGTGCTTCAACGTATCTCCCGGCTAGAAAGCCCCAACGCCTCTACTACTTACTAATGGAGCACAACTTTTTGACGATTATGTCGTGGTATTGGTGTGAGAAAGAAGTGAATTGGTTGAGGGGAAGCTATCACGCGATAGTGTGAGACGAAATTCGGGTGAATTTGAGTTTCTGAGCTGAGATTTTTTTTATCCCTTTGAAAATGGTCAGAGACGAAAATAGACGGATTCACTGAGGAGAGTTGGGACTGCAGTAACTGAGAAAAAAAAATCTGTTGAGTAAAGTTACTAGCAGAAAAATACAAAAATCCACGTGTAAATGAAAATATTTACACAGATTCACTTTGCAAAAGAACAATTTTTCTCGTTTTAGTGTATTAGACATCAAGTGTCTTCTGGTTTGTTCGGAGTACCTGATAATACCCGAATTCCCTCAAGAAGTGAATGAATCCAAACTCAGAACGCTAGCTTCAAGAGTTTTCGAGAGAAAATAAAAATTCTGCTGATTTTTAATGCCGATATTCAAAATCTGGAGAAAAAACGGGAATAAATTTTTTTTTTTAAATAATTTTTATGTAAATGTTTTATGTTTATATGTGAGAGCAGTGGCCGCGGACCCATTGCCCGAATAATCTTTTAAATGTGCATCGAGAATTGCTGACACTAATTTTTAACAATTCCGTTTTTTGCTTCACTTTCCCTTATTTGGATGGAAAATGATTTTTTAAATATTCATTTCTACATGAATTTATACGTGAAAGTATTTTCTAAGGACTCATTGACCGGATAACTTTTGAAACAGTGCACCGTGAATTTCTGAGACTAATTTTTAACAATTCCATTGTTTGCTCCATTCTCGCTTATTTGTATTTTATCATCAAATTTAATCCTCATTTCCTCTCTGCAATTCCCGCTGGTAGGAAAATGACGCGATTCACTGAGTGAATTCCATTTCTATTATTCCAATTTCACCGCGACATTTATGAACTAATTGCTGAATGTGCAACATGCATTCAATTTCGAAATGACGATGGATAATGCATTCACCGGGCGGGCGCGAAGTGTTATAGGTTTCGCCGTATCGAGTCGTTAATTTGTATCAATTTCTGTGATTCATCGCGGAATTCACTGAGACATTGTTGCAGGATATGGTGATTATCTATACGAAAGTATCCACGATTCCACCTGCGCGCCCCTAAGCGTGAGTAATTATTCTGTCTTAAAATACGTGTGTCGATTGCGTCTACAAATGAATTTCCTGCCTCAATATTTCATTTCAATAAGAACTAATAATACAATAAAATATATAACAATAAATTACTCTATAAAAGTCAATAATAACGAAATAATAATTCCATAGCTCATCAAAATTCAACAAATTCCTTGGAAAAATCCGTGTGTAATTAATTTAATGTTATCCCATCATTCAGTAAAAGTTTAGCTTCCCACCGAAAAACTACTCCATTTTTTCATGTCTTAAATTCTGACATTTTCTGAACTTTCGGCTTCATCAGACTTTTAATTATTATTTTTTAATTGTGGCGAAAAATAATAAGCTAGTTAAAAATGTGCGATTTTGTCGATCATTCGATCTCAAATTTCCAGCATTTTTAGGACGAAGTTTAGGACATCCGTTGGAATTTTTTTCCGCTAATATTTCGGTCTATTTCTTTTCTACCCAATTGTGTTATGAATAGAATAGTTCACAATTATAACGATGAAAGGACCTCCGACGGTGATCTTGACTCGTGAACTCAATTCGGGTATATGCAAAGCACGTTCAGGCCGATTACCACTGGCTGACTCACTGGAAGTTATATGGCAACATGATAAATGCTTTGTACCTGTCCGAGTGAGCAGATTGCCAAAAGTCCCAACAGAGATGAGGAGCTAAGCGCTGATTTTGGTTACTAAGTGGAGAGATGATCAGGAAAAAAATTGGGAGGGGAGGGAGACGAGAATATCTAACATCCGAGGCAAGTAAGTTAACAAAGAAAAAAAAAACATTAATTTTGATATTCTGAGAATTTGACGTGACAAACAATCTTAACTTTTTTATAATTGTTCGAAGAGCTAATTTTTTTAAACATATTTTTATCTAGTTTCCGAATTATAGTGATTAGAGATTTTTTTAATTACAGATCTGAAGTTCAATCTGAGTCTGTAAATATTATATATTTATATGCTTGAAGGTATTAACCCAAATTTTAATCGTATTTAATTTTCCCTGGAATTTCAAGGAATTGGATCACTGAACCGGAGAGGATAGAAAATTTCAGATTTATTGGTCTGAAAATTAATAGAAATGCAGAAAATTTAGTCGAAGGTATTCTTAAGTAACAATGAGACTGAATATAATTTCAGGAAGGAAAGTTCAGATTTTACTGAATATTCAGTGTGACTCGGTACTGAATATTCATACTCCTTTGGGAATTTAAGTACATTGATATTTAGGAATTTTCATCAATTCGCTGAAGTTTCATTGACTTTTCCGGGAAACTTGGAATTTTACGGCTCTTACCTCAATTTTTTTACCAGTGAACTTGAGAATTTCATGAATTGCAATTTAAAATCGTAAATCTCGTCTCAAGATTGCGGATCTCAAATTGAAAATTTCCATAGTCTCCATTTGCCCACGTCAATTCGAAATTGAACTTAATGCCTCTATCTTGTGAAAAATCAGGAAGTTTGTGAAGCTTTTCTGTAATACATTACTCACATTAGAAATAATTTTTCATCATTAGTCTCGAAAAAAGTCAAGTCTAACTCGCAACACGAAAGTAATTTCCCCCCATAAAGATTATAACTTTTCTCCCTACCCGACGTTACAGAGCGCAAGCTCCCAAGGGTGAGGATACGACGGCTGTGCACGCTCAAAAAATAACTCTTATACATGAGCACAACCCCCGGCCATCAGTGAACGATTACAGCATTTTACTCAGTTCCACACCGAGTTAAAACCATAACCACGACTGCAGATATAGAAAAAGTAGTTCGTGCAATGGCTGGGCAAAACAAAACAACCAAATATCGTGTGTTATATTGCCCTGGATTTCAGGGTGTGTGACGTGACCCACTCGTCGTGTATGTCCTGTTTTACTCTCCTGATGTATAATGCACCATGGTAAACGGTGAAGAGTCATACAAGAGGGAAAATGTGAACAAAATACTTTTTCATCGTTTTAGTGGGCATTACATGAACAACCCCTGGCTTGACCTAAATAAAAACGAAAATATGGGGGATAAAATAATTATTGTGTGCACGAAAGTATTTAATAAATGGATAAGTTAATTTAAAAAATCATAAAAGAATGAATTTAAAAAGCCGATAAGTGAATAAATCAACCACTTCATGAAAAATGGATAAACATATTAACAAAAAAAATAGGTAAATTAATGAAAAATAACGCATGAAGTGGTGAATAGGCCCCGTTCTTCGTACTTTCGAATGATGTATGAAGGTCAAAGCGTGCGTCAGAGCGTGTGCCTTATGTTCTTCTGAAGAGCAAAATTTCTTTTCTCTATTAAAAAGCGCTAACTGTAAACCACCCACGGAGAGAAATAGCTTTTTCTCCTTCGTATACCCTTTCGGGGCTCAAGGATTTGAACTCGGATCATTGGCACCCGAGTCTAGCTCTCTAACCGCCAGCCACTGCCGTCGATCACACGGAGAGAAATATTTTCAGTAGTAATACCCTGAAACTTTTAAAATTATCGACTATTTTCCAATTATTTTGTAGCGTAGCAACGGAAGGGAGAAAATCTGCAGATTAACTTCCCGAGGGCGCAGCCCGACGGATTTTCGTGCAAAAATTATCCCCAGGGTTGATGTGGCAGAAAACTTCGACTTCCTTCGTAACTTTTTGTTTCACCCCATAAAATAATATTCGACAGTTATTGGGTTAGAGAAACAATTCCGAAGCGAGAGGTAACTTATCAAAAGCTACAAGGAAATTATAAAGCGCTGGAGAAAAATTACCGCTCTAATTTGATTTAGGAAGTACTTGATATTATCCAATACTGAATTCTGATTGGCCAAGGAGAGACCTGATTGCCAAAAATAATCATTAAATGTTACCTATCTTCTTCGTAATTCCATAACTTTCCCCGGCTATTTCCTAAAATCACGGAACTTGTCCCAAGACTTTCAAAATTTTCCGTGCTCAGCAATCGACCCCTGAGTAACGTAATTTTAACTGAGAATGTCTCTCCGTGCAATCTCATCCAGTAAAAAAATAATGGCCCTCGAATTAGAGAGTGCTCTCCACCTCGAGGCCAATATTCCTAGTTCAAGAACTATCTACCGCTCGTGCATGCTCCCTATCCACGAGTGATTGGCGTTCATTTTATTTTTCATATCGAACGAAGAAACTTTGATGGCCGGAAGTAATCTTCCACAAACTCAGAAAAGATGCAGAGCAGAGTGAGGCGCTGGGCCCGGACGAGGTCAGCTGTCGAAAAGCCGAGAAAAATAACTCCCCCTACGTTATACTTTTGGCTTACCTCGGGAACGCCAACGAATCGATACTCGACCTCCTTCTGTGAGTCTGGATATACTATCTCACATGTGAGACCATTTTCACTTATCAATTCAGTGTTGAGCCCCAGTTGCGACAATCAAATCTCTCGTCAGCAGTTGTCGTCCAGGGGCTTTGCAACTCTAATCTCGTCAATCTGTCATTGCGTACATTTGGCGCTGTATAAATCCCAAAGCCCATGAGATATTTATCGACATTTTGAGTGCTTACAGCCATTCATTTGAGTGGCAATAAAGTCGAACCAATATATTTTTACGAATCCAATGAAACTGGTAGAAAAAAAGAACAAGAAAAACAAAGAAAAAACCACAACTGAAGAGATGGAAAAAATCGCACGAAAAGAGGGGATGGCAAAACACACAAAACGTAATGCAGGTGTGTGAGGGCGAGTACGTGTATACTTTAAGGCCAACGAGACGAGAATACGACCCAACGACTCGTAAAACTTGAGTGAGAAAAAAAAAATGGAGGAGATGACGGGGGAAAAAAATACGATGGGAAAAAAATAGTGAAGAACTACAGTGTGTGAGAAGTACTTGAGCTCGGACATTCTGGCCTCGGCCACCACGATAAAACTTGAACGAGGTTGCCGTTCGACTTTACAAGTCAATTCACGGAGCATTTGACGGGAAAAGGACTTGGTCAGGCGTTTCAAACTTCGTTAGACTTTATCCACCGTTTCTCCTTCGGTCTCCCTTTCACCTTGGGCTCTAAAATTTTTTATATCCTCCCTTCCTTTTTCGACAAATATTTGAGGAAGAAATATGTCCGGTACTCGGTAAAACGTATTGAATAATCCGCATTGTACAGTCGAGTGAGAATCATCGTATTTCTCGCCTCTCGTAGGCCGTCCATGCTCACTGAGGGAAAAACTGTTTTTTTGTGAAGAACGTCTTTATTTGGATTGAGAAACTCATAACGCAAGAGTTGGCGAGATAAAAATATCTTGTGCTGAGAAAATAGAGCTTTTGCCAAGAATACTCGTTCATAAGAGAATTACTGATTAAATCAAGTCAAACTATTTTTCCATTTAAATGTTTATTTGCAGATAAATGATTTGTATCTTTGGGATCAGTGCAAAATTTCGGTGATTTTGTCCAAATTTCCCCTGTTTTAATGTAAAATTTGGGGGCAATAATTATTTTAAAAAATGAAAATAGTAAATCGTTACCTTGCCACACGTTCAATTCAATATTGTCGAGTTTCGAATAATTTTTAAAAAATATGCCTCAGAAGGAAAGGCGAGGAGAAGCTTCCCCGTATATTCCAAGCATAAAAAATGACAAATTTTTGTTTCGATGGGATCAATGAATTTAAATTAACCAGATTCCGGTACTATAAATCTCATTCCTCCCAAGACAAGGGCAAAAAAATTGACATTTGCGTCAATTCTCGGGGGAAGAGAATTTTGAGATGCTATTGTATCCGCTTCCCAAAAGCACATTTTTCCTGCAAATAGTGTCAAAAATTGGATCGTCGATATTGAGTGAGAAAAGGTCTGAAAACTTTTTGCGGTTATGAATATTAACAGGGTTAGCGGTATCACCCGAACATGTATTCCCCACATCCTCTAATTGAATCTCTCTTTTTCCATAGTTTCGCCCTCTCCGTGTTCACTATCTCTACCATAAATATCTTCACATTATTCAGGACAAATACGATAAAACTTGCTGGACGAGCTTAACGACTGCCACGAAACAAAGGTGTTAGTCTCAAAAAATGGAAAGTTTCCCCTTGACTGGAGATCGGGCACAAAAAAGTCCATACACGTATACAAGGGCGAGTACCACAGCAGCACGAATGCGGGTCACCATGAGAATCGATTGATCGACATTACTCATTTTTTTCTCCTCTTCCTTTTCCCCACCCCCATCCCCCTCATTTTATATTTTCCCCCCGATTCAAGCCACTCTGGTCCACTTTTTTCGCCGCGTTAACCAATTTTTTTCACTCCTCCCACCTTTAATAAATGTTATGCGATGCATGTAACCACTCAGCGTTTTATTATTTCACCAGCGGTGAGAAAATTCAATAGGAATTGTTGACGATATATTGCTGAATTTTTATGGAGACCAACAACAGTGATAACAGGGGGCAACTGTTGCAATTCGTTATCAATATTTTTTTTATCAAAAAAATGATGCGGCGGAGCGAGGAAGATTCCCCAGGGACTTCGCACGGGCTTAAGTAATTAGATGACTTCATCAGAGATTCATGAATGCCCCTGAGAAATAAAAATGCGGGTAATTATTCGATATTTTCTCTGTGGGCGGTAGGAGTAACGGGAGTTGGAAGTTGATTGATTGTTGTGGGGGAGAATGTCCGGAGACAAAGTAAGTTTTTATCAAAATTATCAATTCATTGTAATGGGGAGGGAACTGTAGCTGCACTGAATATTCCAATTGATTAATCGTCCCGCTGAATTTCCTTTTAATCAGTCGCTAAAAATATCAATTCAAAAGTCAATATCAATTTCCCTACCAACGAATTTTCGGACATAATATGCAAATCAATGGGCCAGCGAGGGGGTTACTAATAATTAATAATCGATAATAATCAATCGTTTTTTCATTTCTCATAGTATTTGATATTCAAATACCTCATCCAACGTATGCTAAAAATTTTCGTTTAATTGTATTGAGCTCTGGCTGCCAACGTATTCTCCGTTATATCAATTTTATCTGTTCTAATTTTCATAGTGTTTCGAATTCAGCCGGCTTTCCTCCTCTTTTCGCCAATAAATGGTATAAAATACGAGATATGGGATTTTAATTGATCATGGGCTTCTACGTGGTCCCAGATGAGCGCTGGGAGGGCTGCGAATAGTCCATTGAGAATACTCGATAGCCCTGGAAATTTAACGGCCCCAGTCCCCCGGTGCTCATTGCAATGCTTAAAAATATTCAAATAATTTAATAACACTGTTGGCTTTTAAGCTCAACGAGGGTAAGAGAACAATTGACGGGGGCTGGCAGCCGGAGGGGAAAGTAACTGTGTTATCACAAGCACATATCGTTGAGCTGAGCGTTCGATAAAATTTTCATGCGCACGTGACGCGAGTGTCAATGTCCTTATCGTTAGATGTTTCAGTTCGTTTTTAAAAAAAAAAAGGGGGAATTCTATTCAACGATGAAATTGGAGAATCATTCTCGGATGCTTGATAGAAGTTTACCTTCGTGACCTGACTTTTTTCGTTTTTAATGGCCCGGGGAGCAGGTGAGTCTACCCCTCGACTAAGGAAGAATGATGATCCCCGCATTTATATCGCGAACTTTTGAGTGAAGGGGGATTTCAAAGTGTTTTTTTTTTTTCGTGTCTTTTTTCATATTTTGTTATCCGGCATCAAAGGATTCTAAGTAAAATTTATCGTGTCAGGAGTACTGTATTGTTGTTGAAAAGTGATAATTTCAGAAAATCCGAATCTGATTGAAATTCAAATTATCAATTCTAATCTCCTATAAAAAAATTTAATAGTTTGTATTCATCTCAAAAATAAATTCTAAGCCCTTGTGCTTATCTATACATAAACCCGATGAAATATAAAATAAAGAAATCAATCCGAATGGTCACTTGAGAACTGAGCATACGCGCACGTGGCGTGCGTCCAATTCTAGTGTAATCAAATTTATGGAAATAATTATTTCTAATTCGAAAAAATAGTAATAATAAAACCTGTTTGTCATTGATAAATCCTTTCACTGAACATCAATCAATGTATTCGTTCCATTTATTCAACCAAATTCTTTTCGTACGGGAATTTTGTTTTTTTTTTTCACTGCTGGTATGGTGATAGTTGGCAATGCGTCAATGAACCCGGAATTGTTACATTGAGCTCTGCCGTACAATAGTCACAAATTAACCTTTGTGATAGCAAAGGTTTCATGTTGAACCTGTATTGGTGGTGTTAATTTCATAGTTCATAATCCAGCGCCCGGAGGAATGGAAGTGGTTGTTTAATTCAAAATAATTTTGTATTTTTAAACTACATCATTGAAAAACACAACTGAGCTGAAGGGATTTGTTCAGTAGTCGAATGAATGAGATTTAACAGTAACTGAGGCCCCGGATTTACCTTTGTCAGTTTCATTGAAACAATGGATTACAGCAGTCAATATTTTTGTGAGGAGAAATTTGATGTTTCAACGAATAAACTATTTGACTCGTTGAAAAAAATCCACGATATTTTGTTTTTAATGCCACCATTTCTATTTTTGTTGTGGAATTTGCGCTCTACTTCCACACCCAAAGAAGTTATTCATTTAAACTAATAATGATGTTTTTTATGTGACTACTGCTGTGGGAGAAGAAATGATTTTCTTATTCTCTGTACGTTTGAATTTGAATTTGGAAAAGTCCGCGATCTAACGCGCCTTTATCTTCTTCCTGCACATGTCACGCGCAATCTGTAAATGCACAATTATCTTTTCTGCCTACATGGACCGAAAGTGAGCATTCTAACCTCGCTTCGCTGGGTTTTGCCAGAAAAATCGTATTCAGTCCTCGTGAGGAGAATCAGACAGGCATTCCCCACGAACTTACAACCCTCGCCTTCGGCTCGAGTCGTAATTTTGCACACGAGGACTTGTCTACTTTTCCTCCCTCGATGAGAAGTATACAATTATACAATTTATTAGTAATATACATTAATAATATTACATTAATAATATGCATTCATAATATATATATATTAATAATATACAGTTATACCTCATTTCTCCTCCGTCTATTTTTGGTAAATGTCTAGCATGAGTCCACCCGGACCTTAAAATCAAACCTTTGTGAGATATTAAGTCTCTGTGGCTCCAGGGTTCATTCTAAACCTCACTTTGTTGAAAATAACGAGTTGGTTATCGTGAATTGAAAAAAAATACGTACATCAGCACTCTTTGCGTGACCTGGGACCAACGGCGAGGACGTGGTGGTGTCTGGTCCCAAAGACGACATGTTGACCAGACACAGACAAGGGACAACACAAGGACGATGTCAAATTGACCAATAATGGTCCCTCGAACAGTCAACCCACGCAACTACCGCCTCTTCTGTCGGTAAAAAAAAATTTAGAAAAATTCTTTTTGAACAATTAAATCTCCACGTGTGGGTCAGACCGTCGCAGAGACCAAGTGGTCAACTTAGTAAGGGGGCGAAAATTCCAACGGTCCGGATCGCTATAAACCCGCACAAATCATTCTCCACAAAAACGGTTTTCAAATTCAATATTGGGAAATCTATCTAGATTTTCACCAAGTTTCATTAAATTTAGTCAGGCGAACCTAGACGTTCACCCTCTTTTTCTAACCTCTTAACCAAGTCTATTTCTATCACTCCCAATGCACCGGGATAACCCTGAACTCAACAGCTCCCCACGCGCACAAAAGTAAACGCATTCCCCGTCAATCGTAAATACCTAATTGACATGCTTCAGGGTGCTTTTAATCTGTATCTCCGTTTTCATGCAAATGCACTGTAAACTTTGTTCGTAAGTAGCACCCACACCCTTCATCGACGAAAGACAGTTTGATTATGTATACGTGTGGGTAAATGTAACGATGAGAATGTATGCATTGAATACATCAATACACGATATAAGAGGATGGAAAATTGGAGAGAGGATGTTGGATGACAGCGGCAAAGTTTTGCCCCAGGGAGCTGTGAGAGATGCTTATGGCACACTGATACCTCAGCCACCAGCTTTCTCGGTGAGAGTCGTGAGAGAAAAGTTGGAGGCGCTAAGCCATTCTCAATGATTTTATGAATAAATATGAGATGTTAATGAAAATTGTTTGTTCTTTGTCCTCGCTTCGTCATTCTTGGGACAGTGATAGATATCAAGGTATTAGGTGGCTTCAATTATTCTCGTGTTGCAGACGGAAATTAAATATTCTTGAGAAATGAATGATTTTTATCACGTCGAGGTTTTCGTTTTTTGCATGGAGAGAATTTTTCTAAAAATTACCATTCCGTTTCGTAGGGGGGCAGCAGTTTCGACGGTGGGAAAAATTACTCAAATGCATTCTGATATTTACTATATTTAACAGAAATTATACACACATCTGGAAAACTTTTGTTAAGGAGTCAACAGATTTTATTGACCAGCTGGTTTTTTTATCGCATCCCTCGATCAAGATATTTCATTCAGTTAAGAAATTTTATTGAAGCACTAGGGTAATTTTCCCCGAGCGGGCGAAATTCACGATTGTAGAACGGAACGGTAATTTCTACTGAATTTTGCTCTCCGTGTGGGGGCTGGATTATTAAAGTCTGAAACAACCTTCGTAGAACGAGCACAAGAACCAAAAAACATTGCTTTTTAGTATTAAGCTTTCAAAATTCCGTTTTCTCCTGTGGATTTTCTGTTAGATTTAGCCACTTTCGTTTTTCAATTGAGTTTTTCAATTGAGAAAATTTCCACGCATCAGAATTTTTCGCGAATGATTTCCACGTTATCAATTGTTACTTGATTAACTAATTATAGCAATAAAAATCATTCAATTTCTCATCCCCCATTACCCTCTTTGAGTTACTCTCCGAGAATTCCCCTTCACCACTCGAATATTTTGTATACTCATCCCGCTAATCAACAAAATATGGCGCTATTCCCAGCGCAGACTGCGCAAAATCCCACGGAAAATGAAAATTGGCAAGCTAAACGTTCCATCAAGCCCGGCAGCAAAAGTAGTGCAAGTATTTTCTGAGTTGACTATATCCCGACTGAGAAACAAACTTTTCCCAAGTCTCCAATGTCTGCATCTGTGTTTGTGCGAGGGGGTATTATCGTTCGCGGGTGTGTCTAAACTTGAGGAAAATCCTCCGTCGAATGCGTTCGCCCTGCGGGTCGAAAAGTTTTGTCGTCAGTTCGCTGAGATAAAATATAAAACGAGAATTGAAAAAAAAAAAAATATGGGAAAAAGTAAGTGAAGGAAAGCACAACCGGTGGAGTATAAGTCGGAGGACTGTGCCTCTGCGAAAAAATAAGGGGCCGAGGTAGTGAGTAAAAAAAAATCTGAAAAATACGTTGAGACTGAGAAGTCTTCGGGAGGGGAAAGGGGCGGAGGGGGTGAGGGCGTGTGGATTTTGTGAGAAGTATAAAAGGCACAAACCGCGTCTTGGCACGAGCTGAGAAAATCCAGCGGGGGATTACGAGGTGCTAGGTAACCGGTTTTCTTCACAATCCCCACAGCGCCAATCTACTGAGAGTTCACGCTTTCTACTTTCATCTTTTTTCAACCTCCACCCACTCTCAAGTCACTCCTTTTATCCCTCCTTTATTTTCTCGTCTCATTATCCGTTTAATTGGTTTCTTTAGCATTATTCTGGGTTTATGGAAGAATACAATATATAATTACAAGTCACTTTATTTAAGGTTGTTTTACGGGATTTTTCATAAAGGAGAAGTGAGATGAAGGTGGGTAAAGGAGAGAATAATTACTTGGATTTTACTTTATATTAAGATGTTTCCCCTTTCTTGAACGATTTATTGCCCGAGCGGGAATTTTCACCGTAAGTTACGCATACGAGATTATAATTAAGTTAGTTCAGGGCTTTCGATGTGCAATTAGGCGAACAATTACTCTGCGAATAGTAAAAGGTAGTAACATCTCAATAAACTGGAATTTTCGTATGTTCAGTGAAATTTGTAAATCAAATAAATGACTGATAACGGAAAATGGAAATTCACTCGTCAAACACTTCAAAATCTTAGAAAAGTTTTTCGATGGCGGTGGAATTAAAAAATCTCAATGATCGATTAACTTATTATTATAGTAATTAAATATCGTAGAGTCATACGCAGATTAATTAATTAAAAAAATTTTCTGTAATTTCAAACTTACGGTTTTACCAATGGCTTGTAAAAAATCGCTTTTTTCGTATACCCTTTCAGATTTTTATGGTTTCTTTTCCGTTCCCCCCTCAAGCCGCGGTACCGCATTCGCCGAGGGATGAGGGAGAGCTTCACCCGGAGGGAAACGTGTGAGCAGGCACCCCCCGCCGAGAATCGAACCCCAACCCTCTCTCTATCAACCCCAATACTCTAACCGCACGGCTCATAACCGCCGGTACGATCGTCTACTATTCAACTTCACTGAGAAAAAATTAATTTCTTCTGAAAATTAAATTCAATTGAGAAATAAGCGAGTGAAAGCTAAAATCAAAAATGTTAAATAACTAGAAGGAATAATCGAGGACCTGCATCCCAATTTTGAATCATATTTTTGATCGCGAGTGCTCTTTATTCCGGTATAAAAAAAAGCTTAAAAAATGCAGAAAATTTTTCAAAATGTTTTCAAAGAGTCTTTTGTAAATTAATACCCCATGTGCAGAGAATTGGAAGATTTCGCAATTCAGCCTCCCTAACCGTCAACGCTGATTGAACGTTACTTGCCGTAGTAATTACCCATTTTTTAAATTTAACTCTCTACTGCCTTATTTTCTAATATATAATACGAGGCTCTTTGAAAATGTTCCTAATTTCTCTAGTTTTTTCAAATATATTTTTAATGCTTGTCGCGGATCTGCTCATTACAAAAAATAATTTTCTAAACAGACGCATTTGGAGATACAACCGCGCCTTAAATGAGAAAAACTGACGGCTGGATGAAAATGACTCAGTGACCGTAGAGGATCCGTTAACGCTACGTATGTGACCCCGGGCTTAATTACTCCACCATAAAAGCCCGAAAGAGAGATTAATTCTCGTTGCTCATTTTCTTCGCATAAAGGCCAGCGCTTTTATTAGAAAACAAATCTCAACTCGGGTATGCAATAATTCTTACTGGATAAAAATTATCCAACGGATTACGTAACAAGGAATAAAACGTTAGCTGGATTCTAGTGTACGATAAATCACACGTAAGCCGACACCATTGGGGCTGGTGTAGTAACCCCATGGTGCATTCACATTCGCTTCGGCCATTTGTATCGGGGCGATTAGATGGGCTGCAGGTGCAGTGCAAGGGAAAGAGACAGAATTGTGGTTGGGAGGGTTGCATTGCTCTTTACCTTTGCGGATAGCCGCTGGACTGGGAGTAACTAGAACGAGAAGGACGACACCGAGATACGGCAACAGCCACTTCCCCACTGCGTTAACCGCCATCTTTGATGTTCCAGCTTTGGTGGGGGGATTTTTCAGTCGAGGGAATGTAATTCGCCAGTCACCTGTGACTGTCAATCGTTCACTTCCATCAGGTGGCTCATTTGGCTGATTGTCCGCCTGGAAAATTCATTTTTGCGGTGTTAGTTTTTCCTTTGATAACCAGGAAAAAATTGGTAAATTCAATAAATTTTGATTTTTAAATATTTCATTTTTTTATTTATTTTCAATACATTTTGGATTTGATTATGTTGGAGAGAGTTCCGTGGAATGCAATGGCTTCCACTGACAATAACTCGCCATCGGCAGAGGAAGATTAATCAGTTTTAATTCATTTAATAGTTTATAATTTTTAGTGAGTAGTCAAAACATTTTCGACAAGCAGCGGAGATAATACATAAAATATTGACTGACGTTTTTCCTCTCCGTATACCGAGTTATTGATAATTGAAGTAGGGTCATTCTGGCCCGCTCAGTTTGGAGTATGAAATCAGACATTATTATGATTGTAGAACAAATGTAGCTTAGTAAAGAGAATTGGGTAATTTATGTCGGAAATGTCGATTTTACGCCTGCAATTGATAGGAAAAAATTATCTGACAAATTTACGTCAGAAATCATCTTGAGCCAGCCTCAATTAGGTATTGGGTAATGATCTGAACGTCAATAATTGCTATCACTTTAAGTGCTCGATAAACTTGAAATTGGATTCTCGCCTGAATGTTCTGGAAATCCATAGCTCTTGCGAGTTAGTTCACGACTTGCGAGTTTCCTTCAACGATTCAAATTTTGAATGTCTGAGTGAAATAAAACTCCAAGTCTTATTTTTATCTGGGATCGTTTTCCGTATGATTAAACATCCAAATCTGAGAGTCGTTTTATTGAAACGCAAAAAATCGAGGAACTTTTTGGCCCCTAGCAAGGGATCAACTATTTTTTTTAGACAATTCTAATTGTTTATTTATAACCAAGAAGGCGGTAAAAATATCCTGACACGTTGAAAAATGAGATCACGAGAGGATATTTTGTTTGCAAGTTTTGGTCGTATAAATCGGAAAAAAACTAAACAAATCTAAATGTATTGTTCACATCGGGCAATTCTGTTGTCAATTGTTGATCTACGTGTATTCTGAACTCACCCATAAAAATGGTATTGAATAAATCCACACGATTCACCGAGTGTCGCAGTTAATGCTCGCGAACAGGAGATCGAGTCGACGGGAGAATGGTTATAGTACAGTTTATGTGAATTTTATGTGTTCTCGGGAAACAATTAGCGGGAATGTGAGAACGTGTCATCGGTATATAGAATATTGAACAATAAAATACAAAAGCTCAAATGATGACAGTAAATAAGCCCAGCTAATCCAGGGACAATAACGATAAAAATATTGTTTCAAATGTGTTGGAGAATTTCGACCTGTCGCCAGATTCCGAAAAAATTGAAAATCTTTTCACTACAAAACGTTAGAGTGGTAAACTTTCCATCGGTTTCTGCTGGCTTCCAAGTCTCAACTTAATTTATTTGATTAAATATAATATAATAACGTTCCAAATTATTTCGAGTTCCCTCCATTTCGAAGTAGAGATCAAAATGAACGAATTGACTGGATTGAATTGAAAAACCCAATCCCGAAAATCCCTCAACAGACGAAAAACATCGCATGATCTTTTTTTATTAAATAATATACAGTCAATATCCCCGCCGCCATCAAACCGGCAGTCCGGCGGCATATAAATCACACAATACAAATGGTTCCCCTCCGTCAACATATACAGCCTTCACTCTTGGTAATTAAAAAAAAAAAGCGAATTGTAATTCCGCCTCTTCAAATATTGTAGTGCCGAAAAAAAAGAATACCGCGGTCCAATTTTCATTATTCCATATGTTACTGAAAGTCAAAGCCCCCTCTTCAATTAATCAATAGAATTCAGTTTAATTAAAAGTCCACTAAAAATTTCAAACGAAATGTTGCATTTAATCCCATAAAAGGAATTCTATTCGAGTAAAGTGAATGAATACTTTACACGAATCGATATTTTTTTTAATTTCCCTCGCTCCTCTTCATTCGTCACTCCTCATTCAATTTACAGCTGCGGTAAACTACGCACCGCATTGGTACGAAGACGAAGAGAACATCAACAATCTCTACAGGCCCATAAAAAATTGAAACCACGTTTATCCTGAATTAAATAACCTTTAGCCGAATCAGAGCCACAGTTACAGCTCGAGAATTTTCGGGAATTTAAGAGGTCATTTAACGGAATAAAATACGAGTAAAATTATTTGAAAAGTTGAAATAACAAATGACTAGAAATTATTTCACTAACAGGTAGTGTCAATAGTTTTTTTTGTCTCTCCATTCTCTTTGATCCTATTCGTTACACTCCATTTTCTTTGTCTTCCGTTTTTCCGATTCGCTCGGTTTTAACACTCTATTCACCATCTATTTTTGTATTCATGTGTTCCACTATATTCTCACCCCTTTGGGTCCCCAGTGGAATGGTCAGTTCTTCCGTGTTCCGTTTTTCAAAACCATTCATCGTTCATCTCGGACTCTTCGGGTATATGGAGTGCCAAAGAGAGCCATATCTCACAGTGAATAAAAAGAAATTTACATGAGGTATCGATGCTTTTTTTTGTACCATCTACTTTTCCCCCTTTGATTTATTTTTGCGGCTTTCATTCCACCAGTCGCCCTCTCTCGAATTATACCCACCCACGTCTGCATTTACTGCATATTTTATTTCCGGAAATATTTTTTCAACTTTATAATGTTTTAATTGGCATTCCTATGAAGGAATTAATTCCATTAATTCAGTAATTAATTTCATCCGACAATTTTTAAATTCTTGTGATGCTTGGGAGAGAAAATTGATTATCTAGAACGCCAGTTTTCTTCATTACTCTGAATGAATTCCCAACAATCTTCATAATTCCCACGGACAAATGATTCGAGAGCTCTGAATTGTTATTCAACAAATGTGGTATTTTATAAAAGGAGAGAATTTTCCAGATTTTATCATTGGATTATCAAACTTCAATGCATTGCGATATCATTTCGCCTCGCTTTCCATATGTAAATTTATAGAGAACTTCGTAATCGCTACTTAACTTCCATGAACTCGAAGTACAGTGCATGCTTCAATAAGGCATTACTCCCTCTTTAATTCAAGGAAAATGAAGAGACCATTTGCAATGAGTAAATTTCATTCTACGCGAAACAAGGGGGGGCCTTCTCCTCGGCGTCGGGTATTGGCAAGTTTTTAAAATGATGTTTTCACCCTTTTTTTTTTGGTAATTGCATGAATTTCAGAAAAACTGTAAAAACTATTCGAAAAATCAGTTGAAAAACTTGGGAATACCTTATATCGATGGGAAATGATTTCAGCTTTCGAATGAGCGCACCCCCAGGCCGCTAGGATCAATAGTTTTTAAGATATCGTCAAAAGAGTGCCGATTTTGGTTACAATCGGTAAAATGGAAATAATTCTCATAATTTTATAGAATATTATGTCGTAATTTTTATTTCTGTGTCGATGATAAATCGAATTATAGAAGAAAAAGAAATACAAAAAAAAAACTCCAATTCGTAGAGATGCAAAAACCCAAGAGGACAATCTGCAATTCCGTGCGCATTCAATAATAATAATAATAATAATACCAATCGTAATACATAATTATGAGAAAAATACGAAATTGAATTAATGATTTATAAAGTAAATATCTATTATCTGCACCAAATGTGTTGATAATAGTCATATATTTATCATGGAGATAAACAGTACTGACAAATTACATGGTATTGATTGGTTCAATTGTTGCTAATTGTCATTTAAGCCACTGTAAAAATTGACAAAAAAACAGTTCTATAAACGATAAATTATTCAACACTTGAATCCGTAATGATATGAAATCCAGTGATCATTTGAAAACAATCAAATTATATAAATTGAAATGCATTTATTTGTTATCGACATTAAAAGGTAGAAATTTCCCTCGATATTTGCCAGAGTGAAGTGAACCGCATAGGTTTTCGATTAATTGGACGAATATTGTAATTAATAGAGGATTGTAACAGCTGCTATTCCAGATACAATGTTTATACGCAATGAAAATGAAAATATAATAATAATAAATGAAAATATCCGTTCGGGGTTTCAATGGTTGAATATATAATATTGAATAATCAACTTGTAGAACGAGATTGAAATAATTATTTATTGGCGAATTAATTGTTTTTGGGAAAATCATTGCTGCGGAAGAAGGGTCAATTATAAATTCATTGGTACTGGAGGGTAAATGTACGCGTCTCAAATGAATGAAAATAAAAAAAAATGGATGAATTCAAATATTCAATAATTAATAATTTTCGTAGAGTGACCATTGTACTCGAATTGCAAGGGAATAATCATAAATTCAGTCATATTTCATATTTTCAGAGAAAATTTCAATCATTTAAATTAAAACTTATATTACATTAACTTTCAATCCAAATTAAAATGATTTCTGTCAGGTTTCAATCGACTTCTGCATATTTTGAAATTTGAGCGACATCTCCAGTCATCCCAAATATAATTGAAGTGTCTCCAAAAAATATTCCAATGCGGGATAAATCTGGGAACTGAGATCTGATAATTGAGTAGCGAATTTTCGCTGTATAAATAACCTCCACTCGCTTCAGTGATTTTTAATTCGACGTCAGAGAGGAGTTAGAGTGAGATACTTATTTTTCAGTAGAATCATTGATCTCAAATAGTCGAATTTAACACACCAGCCGAACATAATTTGTAATCCAACGATCCTATCTACGAGCCAGCGTCGCGGTTGTTTAGTGACGCTATCGACGGAATTATTGACAGACATCTGAAAATACACACGTGCCCAAACCAGTCATGCATATTTCCAAATACATCATATCATCATGTTTGACAATAGAGCACTCGAATCATCCAAGCGCCATCTGCAGTTTCATGGTAAACGTTCTAAAACATTCGACGGTTTCGCACTGAGAAAACAAATATTATTTTGCCAATCAAATATCCTTCTGATAATTTTACCTTGATTATCAAAATTTTCCTACATTTGATTGTCCAAAGAAAATATGTCCAGAATTATATTTTTTCTCGTTTTGCATTTACCAAGTTCGGTAGTAAGTAAATTAATCAATTAGTCAATAGTAGTGTAATAAATAATAAAAGTGTTCTAAGAGTGATCCTGAAGAAATTCAGATATTTTATGTGAAAAAACTAACTCCGCCAGCGGATAATTGGGTTCACGGCGGAATGCTCCGCACGATAACAAAAAAAAAAAAAAAAAACTTCGGGAAAACAAGTGACTTGGGTCTAATAATGAAAGTAAAATTACTAAAATCAGGGGAAAAGCTGGAAGTGTTCGGCCACAATCATCTTCACGGAGACAATCGAGAACTGATATCAATTCGGCCATTCTCAGTCTAAGTCTCACTTCAGGGGTACATTAGTCAGCAGCGTCTGTACTACAATGGTAACCTACTTCGTAATCCAAGTTCATTACCTGAAGACTGCTGTATTCGACAACAGTCGCCAACGATTCATCAGCGCTTGATTGACCCGAGTTAATGTGTGTTTAAATCCAAGTTTCTAGCTGCTCTCAGTCTCCACTTATCGATTCACCCTCATCATCATTTTCTCCAAATTCTAACGGAATACTGTGGACTCTCCCTACCTTCTCTCCTTTTCAATTACTCTCGCGGTCTTTGTCGAGAAGTTCGAGAGAATTTATTATAATTTTGATTTATTTATTTTTGTTTTACTTGTTATTTGATGCATCAGGACAATTCAGTGTTTTATTCTGCTCGAATTTCGCCTACTATGAAATAATTTCCCATCAATTAAAAATCTGAAGCCAACCTACTCTCCCCTATTCATTCCTGATTATAACATGGAGAGAAAAATTCAGTAGAAATTACCGTTCCGCTATATAATTGTGTACTGCTCCAGTAAAATTGGGTGACTCCTTAATAAAGATATCTATCGGGTTATTAAATAATTTTTTTTGGGATTAAAACTGTTGAACAATAGCAAAGGATGTACCTTTCATTAAAAAGTCGATGTAAATTTTTCTTTGAACTTTTTTTTTATTACGTTATCGGTTTATCCTATCCTTTAATATATCGGTAATCAAGAAAAAAAACTTTTATTAGCAGATGTTTGAAGAAATATACTGCAGAGAGACATTTTGTAAAAAGAAAACGTCACATGTTTTTTTACACTGTAATAATGTAGCAAAAGATGTAAAAATTAATAAATGATCGAATTTTTTTATCAGCATAAAAAAATTAATTTAAAAAGCCAGTAATTAAAGACCCCTCCTAAAGGAAAGGGTGAAGTTAGGGTTAGAAACTAGGATCTCCCTCCTTAATAACAATTTTCTAGATGTACGTATAATTCTTATTAGCTGCTTAAGATGTTATTTAATTTTTCATAAGAAATTTTTCAACTTCTCCGTAAAATTTCATTCTCCCTCACTAAGAATTGTCTAGACGTGTGCATAATTTTTGTTAGAGATACTGAAGCTTACTCTGTGGCGCCAGCCCGAACGATTATTTTTACTAAAAAAAATTCTCTCCATGCATTCGCCATGAAAACAAAATTATATTTAAACATTAAAAAAAGGAACATCTTGTTGTCGGCAGTATAAACTTTTCAAGTTTCATACCAACTCCATAAATCATATTAAAATAATTAATAACTCCACTCAAACTAATTGAAATTGGTTACACCACAACGTCCGAGAAATATTGATTTGTACTACTGGCGTATGTGCCAAGAGCCGTTTCACTGTTCAATATAGCGTAAAGTTTTCGATTACAAAATTGAAGAGTGCACCACTCAAAATGGACTCTTGGCATTGGTTTCAAACATATTTGAGTGCATGTGGTATCGCACGATGTACTTAAAATACTCCCGGAAATATAATGTTTCCCACACTTTCAAACTATCCTCCTGGCGCGCTACTCCCGAAGGTATTGCACTGTGCAACTTGACTCGTCTTCCTACTCCAAGCTTCAAACATTGTTACTGCTCTCGACTGATTAATCGTATAATTAACGAGCTTCTCGCCTGGATTAGCGACTAATCAGTAAACCGATAATTCATGCTAAAATTATGAAGAAACTGGGACAAACTGTCGGAGTAACGCATCCAGGCGTTAACTTTTCTCATTTGAATTTCAACAGACGATTGCCGGATGCCTTCCGGGGTATTTTTATTTATTGTCTCACTAGTGCAGTCTCTATTCAACAGAATGAAATAATAAAATAGTAAAATATGAAAGAAAGTTGCTTAATGTAATATGACTATTTGTCTATTTTTATTAATTATTGTAATGATTGATTCAAGGATTAATTAATTACGGTTCGCGCGTGGGTAATTCGTATTTTTGCATATAATAAAATGCATTCAAGTCTGATTATGATTCACTGATACGGAAATTTTTCAAATAATCCATGGTAAATGATAATTTGTTCAAATATTATGATCCGCTTTCGCAAATGTTCCAGTTCACACACGACCTTCGACAATTCCCCATTTTGTATGTGTGAATTGAGTTGAACTCAATAGCGCGTGTGGACAATGACTCGTATTTATCAATATCATTCGTGTAATCATGAAAATTATGTACCAATGATTTTCTCACTATTGTAAATACGTTAGTAAACCTCATTACTTGTTTACGCGGATCCGGGTAATGTCCACGGTTTTCATTTTATTTGAAAGTGAATAATGGCGAAATGGAGATGATGAAAGTGCAAAAAAAATGGCTGACACTTGAGAAACCAGGACAGTCTCCCACGTCGTGTGAGTGCTATTATATTCCCACGGGAGTCCATCGAGCCATACCGTACGCTGACGTTGTCTCTATCGTTTGCCATTTGCCTCCCCTCGTACTACTCCCCCCCTTTTATTCTCCCATCAACCTACTGTCAGACCCTATGACAATTCAACCCGCGTTCCGACTCGAATGACATAAATTTTTTTTCTCGGGAAACCATGAAGCGGATTATTTTCGTCTTATGCAGTTGGGGAATAAGTTTGTATGACAACGGGACGGGATATCCCGGGAAATTTGAACATAAAGTTGAGAAGGAAATGGGAATAACGGGGATAATTTAGTTGTCATTTTTAGGGGAGTGACATTATATTATAGTTATGGGGAAATTGTCAAGACGTCTGAAGTCTCAGGGAATAATCAATACAATTATTAATTCTTGAGCAGGAGAAAAACGAGAATTTCTTAACTTCAGGACGAGGGAAGTAATTGCCGACAGTATAATAGGCCAATAATTGATCGATTATAACTTTCAGGCGAGAATTTTTGGTGATGTTTACCCGTAGAGAGTTGACATGAAAAATTTTAATGATTTAAATTATTTAAAAAATGGTAACAAATGAGTATTCACCTGTTGTATTTGAACTTTGATTCTCCTGCAGTTTAGAGGGTTTTACATTTAATTTTTTTGAATGAAAATATGATAATTCAACCGGTGCTCGGGAAAGCATGACGTGGATTATTTTCGTCTTATGCAGTTGGCGAATAGGTTTGTATGGTAACGGGGAGGGATCCCGGGGAATTTAAACATAAAGTTGGGAAGGAAATGGGAATAACGGGGATAATTTAGTTGTCATTTTTACGGGAGTGACATTAAATAATATTTATGGAGAAACCGTCGAGGCGTTCGAAGTTTCGGGGAGTAATCAATAGAATTATTCATTTTTTGAGTGGGAGAAAAAAGAAAATTTCTCAACTTCGGGAGGATGGAATTAATTGCCGACATGAGCCAGGAATTAATTGTTTTATTATAAATTCAAGTAGAGAGTTGACATAAAAATTCTAATAATTAAAATTATTTTTAAAATTGTCCTGACAAAGGAATATTCACCTGTTGTATTTGAACTTTGATCCTCCCGAAATTTCGAAATTCCTGCATTCAATTTTTTTAATAAAAATGTATAGCACGTATGAAGACACTAATTAGTTGCGTAGTTGCGCCTAACAATTCTGCTTCTGAAAATTATAATTAAATCCTTTCATTCAATTCTTCAAGGCCCAGGATGGAGTATACGAGTTCAGAAAGACGAATTGATGTTCGCATAATTCCATTGTTCAATTCTCTCGGGGTAATAAAGTAGTATGTACAATTCTCAAATAAATTTCTCTCCGTGTACGGGATAAAGCTGCACTCGGGGAACAAATTGCTAAAAGCCACTGGATTTATTCCCTTCACATCCGAATTGGTGGATTGGAGAGGTATTTAGTTGGAATTCAGTTGAAATTGAAACAAGTGGTAGAGTGAAAGTGACGATTTTTCTACATAATTCAACGTTTGATTATTTTCATTCGTCAATTCGTCAGTTTTCTCCCCCCCCATTGTTAACACAGTTAAATATTTTAATCCCATAAAATGCATTTCTTTGAAATGAAATGCTTTTTCAAATATCTCACAACAAATATTGTATGGAAATTTTAATTTGATTGTTATTTCGCGAAACTCGGAAGGGTAAAAAACTCTTAAAAAGAAAATGTAGACAAAAGTTTTGAAATTTCAGGCTGTAGTTTTTCCAGGAAAACATCCAATTTTCCACAGTCTTCAAACTACCTCGTTTATGGAGATATTACAGTCTAGTACGGATAAAAATTATGAAAAATATTTCCTGAAAGAGGACGTCATACAGTTTATTTTCTCCTTGAAATATGCCAATGGCAGTCTCATACTTGCGATTAATACTTTTATGAAGATATTTTTATAGGTTCATAAAATGTATGAAACTTCATTAATGAGAACACTCCGCTTGAAACGAAATTCAGAAAGTTTTTAATTGATAATAATTCATTGAATGCAAACTTTTTCGATTAACGTTTGAATAATTAAACTAAATTATCGCGCTCAAGTTGAATTCATTCAATTTTAAATTGTGATTAAAATGAATATTATCGTCAAAAAGTCACGCAAAAGTTGCATGTCAAATCGTCAAATTCATAATTGCTAAATCACAATTTGATGAAAAAATTATTGTAGACTGCGAAATTTAAGTCAATTATCCCCCAGAAGTTTCTAAAATAAATTAAATTATTATATTAGATTTCCGCGCATTAACTCAGAATATTTTATAGGTTCCTTCTGTTCATCCTGGGATCTAGAAAGAAGAATCTTAAACCTCTCTTTCTCCTCTGCGCACTCCTCATCCCCCAAAGCATTTCAAAAAATCACAGAACCCCAATAAAGCATACACCCTTAAATATCATTGCCCAAAACCTCTGGTTCCCTCTCATTCCATTTTCCGCGAGCCTTCCGATTTTTGTGGAAAACCTGGACCTGAAAATATTCTCCAGTAACAACCTAAAAATTTCTCCCACCCGCTGACAACCAGAAATTCCAAAATTCTCAAAAAAAAAAATCAGCCGCAAAATTTTGCCGACTCCACGAGCCCTCGGCTCCCCAAAAAAATTAAATAATCACCTAATGCAGTCCGCAGTATCCTTGTCCTTGAACTTAATAAACCCACTCTGTAGTCCCACGCACTCTCAATCCCCCGGGAAGCATGTGTCAGAGTGAATTTCAAAAGCCACAAAACCACAAGTCAATTAAAATCACTGTTGTCTCTCAGTATAAAAAAAAAATCAACCAACGTCCATTATTTTACGAGTGAGAATTACGCAGCGACCTTGATGAAGGGTTTCGCGTGTTGAGTAGATTCCGCGTAGAGGGCTATCGCGCCGGGAAAGTTCCTCGAATGTTGCGGCTAAGCTCCGCGCGGTTACCATCAACTCTGACCGAGTGTCGCTCTGTTGGGTCGAAGCTCGCGCAAGCTCTCTCGTTGAAGCGTGGCGCGCATCGTGGCTTCTGGTGGGGCGAGGGGGAGGGGGGGAGGGCAAAGGGACATATGTATCATGGAAGAAATGAGAAAGGAATAGGGCCAAGGAGGCGGGAGGAGTGAGGTTTGATGCGAGGTAAATGGGGAAGGATATATTCGGCAGATATACCTGAGGACTTTACAACCTGAGGGGGGAAACATTGCACTGGATGTGTTTGTTTATTAAATGTGTTCACTCCGCACTCTGTCCCCGGAAACTCTCCGGCTATCTCTGTTGCACGGCATTACTTCTCGAGGTATCGAGGATTCTACACCATTCGTCACTTTGCAAAGTCCAGGAGAGAGTGAAAGAGGGGGGAGAGAACGGTTGCTTTGATGGAGTGCGAGTGGATGGGGAGAGAGGTTTTCTGAAAGTCGAAAGTTTGTGGGATGAAAGGAATATTTTTTTTTAATTTTTTTTTTTTTTGTTTATCTATATTTGGAGACTCATTCAGTTTTAATGGAATGTGGGATACATTTGCGGTGATTTATGAACTGGAGGAGAGGGAATTGATGGGGAATATGAAGTGCAGAGGCGGAATCTTCGAGTGGCATCGAGGAATGTAATGCCAGGCACTGGGAATTTGTGGGGCTGAGGCAATGTGAGGATGATTGAGACGGCAGAAAAAATTATTTGGTGCAATTAGTCGATTGGCTGCAAGCGAGAGGAGTATGATCGAATTGATCTCAGTTTTTGGGTTATTTGGAGTATAAAATATTCATGAAAATATTTATGAAGACCCGGAGCAATTGTTGAATTGAAAAATTCTGATTAGAATACTTAACGATTTTTTTTTTAAGGGAGTAACGGGTCAGTGCCAAGTGGAATGCCATTTCAGTCAGTCTCCACTGAGCAGTTTCTGTAATTCGTATCACTGCAGATTAAATAGTTTCCAACAAAAACACGTGTAACCTTATTACGTACATTAGTAATTGGATGAAGAAAACTGGGATCAACATGACAAAATTTGCAATTAGCTGATTGCAATCCAATGAATGTTGGTGTATGAAAGGAAACTTGGGGCTCGGATTCACGAATACACCCGCTCGTGATATCAAATGAAAATTAATGAATACGGGTGCAAATGCCCCGGCAACAATTCATGATTGGAAAATAAATAAGTATTGGAATAAATATGGAGGGAATAACAGGGACTGGAGTGAATTAATGGGTTGTCGAGAAAAAAAAATGATATTTCGGGAACAGTAGACTGGTAATTTTCGTAGGAGTGATATAAATTGTGAGTGAGAGCGAAAAATATTTAAATTTCAGATTGTGTCGACTATTCCCGATTTTTGCTAATTTGCCAATTAAATTTTCTTGTTAAAATAAATTGCGGTATGACTACATAGAAAAGTTCGGATGAGTTCGGGCTACTACGAGCGATAATTTTCATTTAATCACTATTTCATGAAAATCATTGAAGTAAATAATTTTTCTTATAAATAACAATAATTTAATTGTTATTACTGTCACGATTTTTTTCCATTCAAGAAGATATAATTTAAGTAGAGTCATATCATTACAAATATATCAATCGTTACAATTGACCGATGTAAATGCAATTTAATTGGGACTGGAAGATTGTCCAAACTCTCAATAAAATTTTGAAAATCTCCATATTACTCTTCCAAAAATGTCCACTAGAGACCCAGAAATGTCACCTTAAAACTTTCAAATTTCAACTTGGAATTTGTCTCAACTTCCATAAAAAAAAAAAAACTCTCATACCTTAAATTGAGAATTTCAGAATGCCCTCGTAAGTCTCAAATTGCGTATGCACACTCAGTCTTTAATGTTGAAAAATTACAGAATGTCTACCTGGATACCTGCCGTCAGGGTGTCTTCGGGAATTTATCGGATCCGCCAAACAAATACATCCGCGGAATGTTCACGAAAGGTATCGCGAATATTTTCCCCCCCTGAAAACATTAAAAATTAATACCGATAGGAGCCTTCACAGGCTTCGTGCAAAGTCATAAAGATCTAAAGTAGAATTTTCCTCCGCGATTGCATGAATTTTTCAGTGATTTTCCCTCAACATTCAACCGCATAAAATATCGCGTGAGTATATTTTCGATGCCCCCTCAAGAGACTAATGTATAAAGTCATTTCTCTGTGTGTACATTCGATTAATCTCATTCTATCTGTATCCCTCGGACACATTTTGACTAGAAGGAAGTATACATTGAACTCAATGAAGCCAAAACGGTGGTACTAGATAAGGGACATATAACTCTGGGTACATATGATGCTGTAAAATGTCACTCTCCAACGGACACAAACTAATTTCCTGTATATAAACGGAAGAGGGTACAGCAAAGTTGATTCTATCGGTACTGATGCCGAAGCGACTCGGTGAGAGCCATGTGGGGAAAGGAGTACGAGAGAGAGGTAGAGAGAGATGGAGAGAGAGAGAGAGAGAGAGAGAGAGGGAAAAGCTGTTTGGTGTTTTGTTGAAGGCCGTCCGACGTCCGGTTAGTAGTCTCTATTGTTTTTACGGTTTAAAGAGTTTCAGTTCTAGCATCGGAGTCAGTATGTAACGGCGTTGAATGTATTGTTATGGTTGCCTCCTTGAGCTCAATGGGGCGCTGGAAACGGAGACCCGAAATTTGATATCTTGGGATAATGAAACATCAAGTTGACTGTTGAGAAATGCTGTTGTTGTTGTTTGTCTTTAGACATCAGAGCAAATGTTAGTGAACCGAAAGGGTGCTCGAACCAGAATTTCCGGAGACCGGTACCTAGGAACGAAGTTGGTTTTATGGGCTTCTGGTGGATTTCGTTTGAATAATTTCACGCAAATGGATTTTATTAACATTCAAGTATTTTGTAAGATCCCAGTTTCGCACACATTCTCTAGACTTCCATACACTTTCTCGGATTAATGCTGAGAATTGGTGAACTAGGGTAGTTGCATTTCGTTTGGGGTCAGTTGGCGATGAATATCGGTGAAACGAGGGAGAGGAGAAATTCCCGTGGAAATGTTTTCTGGGGACTGTGGATTGAACTCAGGGTATAATTTTCAGGCGTAATGAGGGTGAACTCAAGCCTCGGCCCCTCGCCCTCATTCAGGGCCTTGCGATATTTATTTCCTTTGTAAAACTCTTACTGAAACTGTCAATACAAAAGCGGTAATTAATTGATCGATGTCGATAAACAAAGAACTTCTCCAAGTATTTCATTTCTCTTTCGTCGACTTTAGTCCAATATTGAATGACAATGCTGCGTTGGGTATTCCCCCTGGAAATGAAGAAAGAATCCAATAATTCTTCATTACACTCACTACTTTGAAGTGCTGCAATTCTATTTGCACGATGAGATGAAAAAAACTTTGTTGTCCATTGTTTCATGATACCTTCTGCGAAAGGATATTAGTCGCAAATGGATTACTGATGGGGCTCTCGGTTACAGAAATGAGGAGCGCGGAACTAGTTAGTGAGAACTTCTAATCTGATTATTCAATGATAAAAAAGTTGGATTCAACTTCTGAATTAACAATCTCAATATGAAAGAAAAGGCAAACTTTAGTATGACTAAATTGTTATTGAATATCCCCAAATTGTAAATCAAATTGCAACTTCAGGAAAAATGTTGGCGAATTTAATTGCCAAATAATTTTGTTATTACAGTTGTCAATGCTGAGGACAATAGCAATAGCGGAGACTGTCCAACAATTATTATTTATTTTTCCATGTGTTCTATTTAATTTTTTCAAGATTTCAAGTTGAATGGGAATTTGTGTCGCAAAGTAAGTCGGTCACATTTTTATCAGATGACGATGACCGTCATCTGACATGTCACGAATTTTACCCCATCACCAATTACCTACCGAGGACCAATATCCCCCTCTGCCCTCCTTAGCTGCAGTGATAAACTTTTCATAAATCAACTTGTGATGGAGGCTACAGTTGCCGCGGAATACGTCCTTTGATCATTTTCGTTTCAGTTTCCGTAACTTTCCAATCAAAGTTAGATATCAAATATTCACGTTAATTTAAACACTCTGTATGATCAGAGTACAAAGGATAGAGTGATAAGTTGGAACAGTAAAATTTGCTTGAACATTCCAGTTACAGAAGATATTACACAAAACTGTAATTATCAATGCCCTCTTTCCTCAAATACTCCATGAAGTCGTTAATATTCCGAGCATTTATTGATTCCCAAGTTGATCCTTTCACTCATTTTCTGGGGTTTTTCTTCTTCTCCCTCGCGAAGTCGGGTTTATTCAAGCATTTCGACAATTATTTCTTCATTAAAATTATTCTCATTTTTTTTGCAGTGACTTCATTATCTCAACTGTTCGAAATTAAAATAATTATATCGACAACGATTTACTCATTAGCGTGAATTTTAAAATACTTTCTCAATCACTCATTTTCTGTGTTTTTTTTCCGTCAGGAAGTGAAGTTCATTCCAAAATCATTTTTACTTTTTTGCAGTGAATTCATTATCTCAATTCTTCAGAATTAAAATGACTAAAATAGTAATCATATCAGCCACGATTTGTCGACTAATGTCAATTTAAAAATACTTTTTCCGAATTACTCGTCACTTTTCGTCACTACGGAAATAGTATATTGTGCCACTAGTGCGTAAAGTAGCACTTTTTCGCACGAGCTGTGCATCGCTGGGACGAGTGCTAGGCTGGGACGAGTGCTAGGCACGTGTTGCACATCTAATTTTTTGCAATACCTGCCAAAATTCGCTTTGAGGGGAGGTTTGAGGGCAAAGTGGTTTTTTTGTGTGCGGAGCGCGGAAATGTCAAGATCGCGTGCAAAGTGAAATTCGAGTGCGTAGAGCGAAGCTTTACGCACGAGTTTCACTTTACGCATGATTTCTGACTTTTACGCACACTGTGCGGAAAAGTACCACTGTACGCACGAAAACCGGTACCGAAAAGTGAACTTTTTGGGCGGGTATTGCAAAAAATATTTTTCATCACGCTGTGTCGAAAAAGTAACTTTTCGGTCACTCTTCG
>JAPYZM010000301.1:0-46555 GCA_030522845.1 Psyttalia concolor
TCGCGATCGATAGGCATTGACTTTGTCTACATCCCATTCGGACGGGAGTAAATTCCCCCCAGCCCTTAAATTTCTAGGTTAATATTTCAGTCTATCGGGGAGTTCGTTACGAGGCTCGTCGAGGGCCGAATAAAAGAAAAAAATCGCGTTCCGAATTGAGTTGAGAATTAGTCGGGAAGATAGTAGTTCAACGCAACAACAATGGGAGCGAGCGTAGCGAGCGACCAACAAACCCGACCAATTTTTAAATGATCAGCTCTCTGTTGGTTTGTATCCAAAGGTGTTTACATAAAAAAAATTTGCAATATTGCGCCGTGAATTCTCATTATATGTGAAAATGTTGTCGTAGTTAACAATAGTACGAAGGGCGGAATAGAGAAGTTTCAGATCATCTCCTCGGGAAAGATGACAAAAAGGGACGCGGATACCCCTCCAGAAGATAATCAATCTCATTCTCAGGTTTAGATGAAATACTAATGGCAAGTGATGACTTTCAGTTTTTTACCGCAACATTTGGCATCGAAGCAGCCATGAAACTTATAGCTATGAGTCCAAAATTTTACTTCCAAGAAGGATGGAATATTTTTGATTTCATTATCGTTGCACTTTCGCTACTGGAGTTGGGCCTCGAGGGAGTTCAAGGACTTTCTGTACTGCGTTCATTCAGATTGGTAAATAATTCGTCCCTCCTAATGAAAAATTATTACTCAACGTCTGATGACATGATAATTTGTGATTATTTTCTGTTACAGTTGCGAGTGTTCAAATTAGCTAAATCTTGGCCAACCTTGAATCTGTTGATATCAATTATGGGAAGAACTGTGGGTGCATTGGGTAATCTGACATTCGTGCTGTGCATTATTATATTCATATTCGCTGTTATGGGAATGCAATTGTTTGGCAAAAATTACACGGACAATGTCGATCGATTTCCTGATGGTGATCTGCCCAGGTGGAATTTTACGGATTTCATGCACTCGTTTATGATTGTATTTCGAGTGTTGTGCGGTGAGTGGATAGAGTCCATGTGGGATTGTATGCTGGTTGGAGATGTTTCCTGCATTCCGTTCTTTCTGGCCACCGTCGTCATCGGAAATTTGGTCGTACGTACACTTCTTCACTACCTTTAATCAATTTTTCATGGATCCCAGATCAATATTCGAGGGCGTAGAGGAATATTCAATAAATAATCTCCGGAAAACGATTCGCACCAGCAGATGACGTGAATTGTTCCGTAATTTTCCCCGAATATTTCTCTTCCTAAGGACAAAATCGGGGACCGAGATGAGTTCAATTCGATCAGCTGTCATTCTTCTTGTCCCCCATCTTGGCCGGAATTTTGGGTCTGACGGGGAGGCAATTGTAGAGATTTTGGAGAATTTCTAGAATGTCTTCCCCAGATTTTTAGACACTTTTGACATGAATCGTTTGACGAGTGCATTTTTTAATTTCCGATGTAATGATAAAAGGTCCTCAATCTCTTCTTGGCGTTGCTCTTGAGCAACTTCGGTTCGTCGAATCTGTCAGCGCCGACTGCCGACAATGACACGAATAAAATAACTGAGGCAATTGACAGGATAGCACGTTTTATAGCCTGGGTGAAGCGTAACGTACGGAATGTGTTGAAAATGATGCGGGCCAAATTCACCAATCAGATATCCGATCAGGCGCCAGGTGAGGGACCGTCCAACAGTTGGAAAGAAGGTTTATATCCAATCAGATCGCTTGCTGTGTGCGCTGTTGTAGTTTTGTCTTTCTTTGATTAAATTCATTCTATCATTTGATTAATCAATTTATTTACCAGTTCTTTGGAGTTTCCATTGTTCTCTGGTCATAATGAATTATTTGATTTCCCTCATTTCGTTGATTACTCATGGACTCTGATACATTGTTTTACATCATTATCTGTTGTTTATAAATATTTGTTCAGTTACTCTGGATTACGAGATATCAATTTCGAATAGTCGCTAGTCGCTTTTGTAAGTTGGATTTGAAGTGGATATGACCGATGTAATAGAATTATACATCATCCTATCATTGATCCTCACCCATATGTATATTTAATTCCTATTTTTAATTATTTACATTGACATTTCTTTTGGACGATACAAAATGCCATCACGAGAGCCGTATTTATCGATATTTTTATACATTATTTTCACTATTTTCTTTTTCAATTTTTCTTTTTCTTGTGATGTCGAATCACGTGTATCTCACTTGATATCACGCACGCTATTTGCACGATAATTCAAGGAACAGTTGCACTTTTTGTCGAAAAAAAAGAAAAGAAAAACAAGGAAGTCTAACATTTTGGAATATTATTCAAAATCAATCCACTCCATTGATATTCCGTTCTCAAGCTGTAGAATGAGTTCAGTCGAACTCCACATTTTTCCATTCTCTTCATTACTCTCTAATTAAATCCAAATCATTCCGAGTTGAAAAATATCTTGAAATCTCTCATTGTTAAAACAAATTGTCACACGTCTCATCAAAACAAATTCTGAAATGTAGAAAATAATTATTAATTCTTCGGAAAAAAATTGTCAACATTTTCATGTGAGACGTCGACTGTTTCTCACCTACAATTTCTCGACGGAATTCTCCATACGCCACTGAACATTGCATGCTTTTTTCGTTTGCCCGGTGAGAAGGACTGACACTCCTTAAACTCGATAACAAAAAGTTCAATCGAAAAACCTGTCTACAATTTTTTTTCTATAGATCGTTGAACTTTTTGATAATTGAGTGTCGCAGGGTGGCTTTTTTTTTATAAACGAGTCAAATACAGAGACTTATTATTTGAACAGTTGTCCTATATTATTTTTCGACCATGAAAAATGGTAACCCGGATGGGTTAGAGATCATGTGTAAATGCGCAGATGGAATTGATCGTGACGGCAGTCGGGATCTTGCTGATGGTGAGCTTGATGGATACAGAGATAAGAAAAGTGCTAAAGAATTCAATAATCAATTGGAAGTTGCTATTGGAGATGGAATGGAATTCACGATACACGGTAATTAATTAGCGACGATGATTTCTGTTAAAAAAAAATTCATTAGAGTCCTCAAGTGCAGAAAAAACGACTAAAGAGTGGGGAAAACTTTGGGTAGCGACTGGTCATCGAGAAGAGGTTGGAAGAATCTGACGACCTCTTTCGATAAAAAATTGTTGGCAAAATGATCTGTCCCCAGCTGAACTCCAACTCCAGTTCCTCTCGGAAGAAAGACCAAATTTTTGGGTCAAGAATCCCGTCGGAGACGTTTCCCACCTTTTCTTACGCTCGAGGGCTCTAAAGATTTCAAGAAAACTGCGATAATCAGCTATAAATGCACTTAAGTAATGTTGATACTTCCAGGAGATCTGAGAAATAAGTTAAGAAGGGACAGATTGAGCATAAATAACACAAAAGCCATCGCGAACTCGATAAATCATCGAGATTACCGACTGGATCATGACTATATTACTCATCACGATGAGGATACCATCAGGTAATTATTTCGGAACCTTGTCACGCTTTGCAATGACCATTGAAGACCGATCCAATGACTACGTATTTATTCCAGCAACAAATCCTACGGTAGCCACGAGAATCGCTTCAACAGTGAGAGAAGCCACAAAGGTAGTGTGGACTCTCTGGACGGCGAGGAGAAGAAGGACGCCAGCAAGGAAGACCTAGAAGGAGACGGTGAGTGGACCAATAATCCAATTTTTCGGAGAAGATCGTCATTTAACTATAAATTAATTAAGGAACTAAGGCCCGGGTGTAATAGGTGGTAGCCTCGAAATCCCCGTGACCAATTACAAGAAGTGTACTTATTAAATCACAAGCAAACCTAATTTCCGACCTCCGCGCATGACTTCTGCAAGTCGGAAATTATGTCTGCTCGCGATTTGATGAGTATTTCACGTGTAATGAGTGACGGAGATTTCGAGGTGATAAATTATTACACCCGGCCCTTGAATCATAAGTTACTTGAAGAATTAATTTGATGAACCAGATCTAGAGGACGACGGCGAGAACGGCGAGGACGATGATCTGGAGGAGGAAGGTGATATCGTCATCCAAGCGGATGAGGACATAATCGAGGGCGACGGAGACTATCCCCACGATTGCTGTCCCGATCACTGCTACAAGAGGTTTCCATTCCTCGCTGGCGATGACGACGCACCCTTCTGGCAGGGCTGGGCCAACCTTCGTCTGAAGACATTTCAACTCATTGAGAACAAGTACTTCGAGACTGCTGTTATCACCATGATCCTGCTCAGCAGTATGGCACTGGTGAGTGAACGTCGACAAGATGTCGCATTTTCCTGGGCATCCTTTCTGCTGTCATTCGAGACTGACGTGTTCCTTGCTTCGTTGAAATTTCGTTTGGACGAGAATGATTCGAGATATTGAAGGTTTTTGCTACCGCGTCCATCTTCATTTGTCCTTATATTTCTACTTGAAGCCTTTACAAACTTGACAGTCCGCTGAATCCTCTGAAGTCCTCCTACCCAAGTAGAGATCTTTTAGAGTGAATCGTTTCACGCTGTGAAGGTCACTAGGAAGTCTTCAACAGGCGATTGATAAGATTGATGATCCGGTAATAGTACGTTACACCGACTCCAAAGTTTGTCTTTGAAAAACCGAATGAAAGTTGTTATTTGTAGTTGTGACGGAAATAACATTTCTAGTGGCGGAAACCTGGTTGCTTTAAATGAATTGATAAAATCAAGACACAATGAATTGAAATTCAGCATGCTTGGGTAGATGTACGGATCCTTCCCCCACTGCAGGTAGATAAATTTTAAATGATGTACGGATCCTTCCACACTCCTTCCCTACTGAAGGTAGATAAATTATAAGAATTTAAATAAATTCAATGAAATCAATTCAACGTGTGGAAAGGTATAACAAGCCTCTCCAGCACTTAGCGTTACCCGGGGTTCGCGACGCGGACGCGACTGCAATGAAGCCCAAAAGGTGCACCATGGTGCTCAAAGGTGTTCATCTTCCGCCCGCTTAACTGTTCACCTAATTGAGTCCGCCTTGATTTTATTGAGGATTATACTTAGTTCAGGCACTAAGTGGTGAATCAATTCAGTTTCATATCAAAAGTGGGTGGAGTTAATATACGTCCTAGTTATCGATGATCCTCATGATGCGGTGATTTCAGGCCCTCGAGGATGTTCATCTTCAACAGAGACCAATTCTTCAGGACATCCTGTACTACATGGACCGTATATTCACTGTCATATTCTTCCTGGAGATGTTGATCAAGTGGTTGGCGCTTGGATTCGCTAAGTACTTTACGAACGCCTGGTGTTGGCTGGATTTCATCATTGTAATGGTAAGTCATCCTCTAGATTATCTTGAGCAACCAATGAAAGCCTTGAGGATTCAGGATTTTGTATAGCAGACGTCTAACAATGAGCCACAAGCTCAAATCGAATACTCTGTACCAGCCAATGTAAATCTCGCTAATTGGAAAGTCCTGGAATTTCAATAATCAACGAACTAATCTGATAACACTTGGATAATACTTTTGTCTCTCCCATAACGACTGAGGAACTTGATGAAGCTGTTCCAAAAGGCGCTAAATTCCCCGCAATATCTTCACCCAATTTTCTCCTTTAGCATTTACTAAACTTTAACCTGAGTTGATGAATAATAGCTATCGCTGATCAACTTGGGGGCTATTTGGGCTGGTGCAGCTGACATCCCAGCCTTCCGTTCAATGAGAACATTGAGGGCCTTGAGGCCCTTGCGAGCTGTCTCCCGATGGGAGGGCATGAGAGTAAGTGAAGATGGGTCGTTCTCCAACGATTTCGAGGGCAATCAAACTTTTCCCATGGGGGCATTTAATAACAATTAACGAAACTGTCTGTCGTTTTGTGATGAGACACAGTTGACCCCTTCGTTAGTGTTGATAAGCCAATTGATCATCATCGATTGTTGATAATGTGTGAATAATTTAGTGGTCGTTTTGGGCGGGGGGTCAATTGGCGGAGCTTGAGGCTTGCTAACGTCTGAGCGAATTTAAAGAATGGGAGATGGAGAAAGTACATTTGTATCGTGTGGTGTGCTTACTCGTGCGCAGGGGGTACTAAAATTGTTGATTACATTGTCTGGGGGAGTTGTCATCTTGGGGCGGAATTGATGTGTAATATTTCGGTTGAGGGGTTTCCGTCGAATCGGTTAAGTGGGAACTTTCTCTGAAGTTCCCATAGGATTTTGATGATCATTGCTGACTGTATTATTATAACTTCTCATATTCAGTTGACTGAAACGATATATTTATATTCTTCACATATTTTCGTGGAGCTTCTTATGAAATCATTAACGATCGCAGAGTTCTTCTAGCTTGCAGCTGTTATGATGATTTTTCAATTGAGCTTCGATCGTCAATGAACTTGAAAAGGAGATCTCGAAGAATTCGGGCGAAACCCCTCAAGCAATTGGAGACAATTGGAATGCAAATGTTACACAGTCACTACTTTCCATATTTTTTTTTCATGATATAATGACCTTTCCATGTATACCGACAGAATCTTTGTCGTACTAGCTATTGCCATGTACGCCTCTTTCTCATGACAGTTTTTTTGGTGAAATTAATTGTTGTGCAGAGTATGCTTTATATGTAATGTACAGAATTCTGATATTCTTTTGTGTCTATCTATGATTACCAAAGAAATGATGAGAACGCTGAGGTCTCCTGCTCGTTTGAGGCTCGCGAGTTCAATTTATCTGTTTCCAACTGCGAGACAAGCTGACGAATTGATGAAATTGTTTGAATGTCCGGTTGGTGCCGTAGCAATTGACTGATGGGATTGGTGTTGTCTCGTGGTGGAAGCAGGATGTGAGATTATTTCATCTGTTTCAGGATGGAGCTGATGATTTTTTCCCCCCCTTTCCCCAGCCCACTCTATTTTTTTTTTCTCATTCAAATGAAACTTCATAACCTGTCTTCTGCGTCTTGTGCAGGGAAAACTCCTTAAGAGATGACTCGCTAACGTACGAACGCCCCGCCGCATGAGGAGAATCGTTCCCCCACTCTAACATTTCCTTCCCAATGCATTCTCCGTCTAATATCTCCCGCTCTCACTCGCTCACTCCCTCGGTTACCAGTGCCGCACTAGCCGGAGCCGTTCATTGGTTCATCCCCCACCATCACAGGCACCTCCATCTCTTTCCATTCTTGACGCTCTCACTCTCTCAGAGTCGGAGAGAGGGAAACTCGATAAAGTATTTTCCAAGAATCCAGACCCCGCTGCCGTATCTCTTAAGGAGTTTTCGCTGTAATTCTATATCGTCTATTGATTGTCACTGCTACATTGTTGTACTCTATTCTTACTCATATCTTTAATTGTGTACTAATGTCTTTTCACCCTTGATTAAGCGACAGAGAGGGGACTCATTAAGAATTATGTAGACTGTTCTGTAGCGTTCACTCCGCGAACAGATGGCGATCAATTTCTATTCATTTATTTATTAATTTTTTTTCATTTCTATTTTGTCCATTTGATGAAGATTGACATGAATGATTTATCTGATGAACATGCCACTAAGCTCCTTCAACCTTTGCTGTTATATTCGATCTCGTTTGTCGGTCGCAGGTGTCGCTCATTAACTTCGTAGCGTCGCTATGCGGCGCGGGCGGAATTCAAGCCTTCAAAACAATGAGGACCCTAAGGGCCCTAAGGCCACTCAGGGCGATGTCTAGAATGCAGGGGATGCGGGTATGTAGCCCAACTAGTCTCAGATGACCTTGTCATTTCACAATCACATGTCCTTTAGTTGATCATTCATTCGTTACCTTGAATCACTGATTCTTTTTTTTTGGTATTGATGCATTGAACATTGATTTACGGTGTCACCTAGTTATTCAGGTTTTTATAGAGTAGTTTTTCCATTGATGTTGGCCAATGGCGAGATATAATTCCGGGTGAAAGCCACGGAAACTGGTGGAGTTGTCTCAATGATGATTATTCATTGTTTGGACAAAGCGATCAGCGATGGCTTCAACTCGGAATGCAAATCGCTGTAGGTTCTTTAGAGTCTAGAGGTTTGGTTATTACGATAATGAGGGATTGATCGAAGGTGTAGCACACGCTTACATTGGTAAGGTCACTGAGACATTGGGTACTAGAGTATAATGGTCATGCCCATACCCCAGACACTTGATTCCACATAGTCAGCATCAGATTTGGTTCAATGAGAGGAGCAATAGAATGCATGCTTGTGAATAATTAATAATATAATAGATTATCTGATGAATTGGCATACGTGCACGTTAAACGTTTTGTTGACAAGGGATCTTCATTCTTTTGTTGTTCTTTTTTTTTTGTTTAACGAAGCGGATACAACTGATGATACAAATAACACTAGCAGGCTTTTAGACAGTACCAACACACGTGTCACAATGACGATCATCATTTAGTTATCCATTTCGGGATTGATTTTCAGTTCTCACTCCTGTTTGGCTGAACGCTTTGGGCAACAGTTGCATGGACTCTCGAGCTTTGTACAATAAACAATTGATACCCTACACTATCTTTTTTACTTTTCAACATGCTCACTGTCATTGTCATGATTTGCGCTTGCGATCAGACGCAACACTTGGGCTAGGTCGCTTGAAATCGTCATCACTCGGTGGTTCTAGATGAACTTGGATTGTTGGTTGCACGAATGACGTCAGTTAGCGATGATTATCTTGACGTCCGTGGTAGATACGGCAATTTTTGTCTGACCATTTTTGTAGCTCGTGGCTCGCTCTACAAAAAAGGTTATCACACAAATTTGATCATCTCCGTTAGATTCGTAGATAATCTTGAAAAAGGAAGAGGATGCTGCGTTGATTTGGGATGACTTTACAATTTGTGGAACCAACAATTCAATTGTGTAGAATTTCGTTGGCGTCAGGAACGGGTGCTCATGGAATTGTTCATTTAGGTCGTGGTGAACGCTCTGGTACAGGCCATCCCGTCCATCTTCAACGTATTGCTGGTCTGTCTGATATTCTGGCTGATCTTCGCTATCATGGGAGTACAGCTGTTCGCTGGGAAATACTACAAGGTAAGTTCTTCTTAAAATTCCACCAAAATAATCTCTGTATTCAGGAGTAATATTGCTTGTGGAGATTATTTATCCTTTTTTGATGAGAATTTTTGCCCCCAGTGCGTTGACATGAACAAGACAACTCTCAGTCATGAAATCATCCCCGATCGTAACGCCTGCATCGCTGAAAACTACACCTGGGAGAATTCACCAATGAACTTCGATCATGTCGGCAAGGCTTACTTATGCCTCTTTCAAGTCGCCACCTTCAAAGGCTGGATCCAGATAATGAACGATGCCATTGACTCCCGCGACGTGAGTACTCACGAACAAAAAATCCCACTGTCCTACGTTAAAAATGTCGAACGCATTCCCCCTCCCTAAGTCCCAACTGTTGTAATGCATAATCGGAAGGTCCCGGGTTCAAATCCCGGTCTGGCCTATCCATCTTTTTCAGTAAAAATTTCTTGTAAATTTTATATTGAGAATAATCCCGGATCCTATCCTACCTATTCCAAATCCCATCCAACAATATCCTCAGACGTCACAAGAATGTGAAACGCTATATAAATTAGGAGGGCGGCGGAGCTCAATATATACAAGAAATTTGAAATGAAGAAGTGGCTAGGGGCCGGTTAGCTCAGTTGGGAGAGGACCCGATGTATAATCCCAAGGTCCCGGCCTCAAATCCCGGTCTTCCCATTGTCAACCATAATTCAGTTGGAAAACAGCCGATCCGCGAGACCAACATTTACATGTACCTCTACTTCGTATTCTTCATAATATTCGGATCATTTTTTACCCTGAATCTGTTTATCGGAGTCATCATTGACAACTTCAATGAGCAGAAGAAGAAGGCGGGTGGTTCACTGGAGATGTTCATGACTGAGGATCAGAAGAAGTACTACAATGCTATGAAGAAAATGGGTAGTAAGAAGCCACTCAAGGCTATACCACGACCAAGGGTACGTGAAAGAACATCCAAGATAATTTCAGTCTGACCATTGACTGTTGGCCAACATCAATTGTTCCTTTGCTTTCAGTGGCGGCCCCAAGCAATAGTGTTTGAAATAGTGACGGACAAGAAGTTCGATATGATAATCATGTTGTTCATTGGTCTCAACATGCTGACAATGACACTCGACCACTATCAACAGACAGAAACATTCAGCAGTGTCCTCGATTACCTAAACATGATATTCATTGTGATATTCACCAGCGAGTGTTTGATGAAGATATTTGCTCTACGCTATCACTACTTCAAGGAGCCCTGGAATCTCTTTGATTTTGTTGTTGTTATATTATCAATATTAGGTAATGTAACGTAATGACTGTATCAGTCGTATGGCCCCACTGAAACGGACCTCTCGATATGTCACTAATGAGAAACCTGTTTGCTCGATACAATGACTCATTAATTCATAGAATATAGATCATTAATTTATTGCAGTATTAGATTATAAATTATTCTTTGATCAGTATTTTTTTCATTGAGAGACACGTAGTTGTGCACAGATAACAACAAATTAACACTTATACAAGACAATCTAAAGAAGCAAACAGGTGGTCATCAGCGTTTCAATTGAGTCGCAACGACTGGTCAAAATCATTACGCTATGTAGCCTCACATTGATGTCTTCTATGCCTTGAAAATTGTTGTCTCAATGTGAAATAATCCCCCGCCCCCCCTTCCTCATTTCAATGATATCAACAATTCCTTGTTGAATCCAATTTTGATGTGCTTGTAAGTATGATAAAAGAATCCCCCAAAAAGAATCTGATACGGGAATTCTAACCCACTGATGTTGGGTAAGAGATTCATGATATATTTCTAACAAGATTTGATTAATTTATTCAGACATAATCCATTGAGATTTAGTGACAGAATAGAATACACGCACACAAATTTTAAACAGTGTAGAGTAGATTATTGTAATAGATTAATTAGATGAAGACAGGGAGGATAGAGGAGAGATAGACGAAGATTATGAGAATTCCTGGTAGATTAACCCTGCAAGATTAGCCTTCCATGCATCGTGAATCGTAGCTTTGTTTGGTTTTTTTTCCTTCTCTTTGATGATTTTGGGGAGATTCTAATGGTTTTGGTAACGTCATTGCAGGATTGGTGCTGAGTGACATTATTGAAAAGTACTTTGTGTCGCCGACACTGCTGCGAGTGGTGAGAGTGGCCAAAGTGGGTCGTGTACTGCGTCTTGTCAAGGGTGCTAAGGGCATAAGGACACTACTGTTTGCCCTTGCCATGTCTCTGCCAGCTCTATTCAACATTTGCCTCCTGCTTTTCCTTGTTATGTTTATCTTTGCCATATTTGGCATGTCATTCTTCATGCACGTTAAGGATAAAAGTGGTCTCGATGACGTGTATAATTTCAAAACTTTCGGACAGTCGATGATACTGCTGTTTCAAGTGAGTATTAAGAGAGATGAGAGCGATCATTGGAGTGAATGAATAGGTATTATAATTATTTCATTAGTTTTTTTTTTTTTTTCAAGTTGAGAGGGAAACGCCTCCTGGACAGATTGCCCATTCTTTTTTAGGAATTTGAGGTTACTTGTTGAATTGTCAAGAGGGTTAGGAAGGGGCGGGGTCGAAGGCCGCCATCTTGTGGAGATCTTAAGATGGCGGCACAACTCGTTGCGCGTCAGATAATTCTTTTACCTCGATAGAACTCAATTCCCGACCTGTGGAGGTCACAATCATAGGTCGATTGTTAAGGTCTATCGAGATTACAAAATTATTTCCTCTGTTATTAGTCCAGGCAGTTTGAGGTTGTCTTCCAATCTGGGCGATTTGGTGTCAACCGGCAGAGTTCTCGATGCTTATAATTTATCTTCACATTTATCATTGCACTATTCTTTAGACAATCGAATGGCAAAAATTCACACGCCAAATCTGTCAAGTTCTTCTTCGAAGAATATTTAATCTGCAAGATCAGGGCTCGGCAAACTCTGCTCATTGAAATTTTCTAAGTCTGCCTGATAATTACTCACTGCCACCAAGATATCATTATTACGAGCTGAATCTGTTAACAGAGTACAATCCGCTGATTTAATATAATTCATACGTGAAAATGGCGATCCACCGAAAACACTAGAAATTCGTTTGTACACGATTGAAAGATTTGGATATGCCTCTGTTACCCGCACTCCTCATCGTACTAGAATCTTACTAGTGCCCTGATAATTGGGAGGGCCATAAAATTAATTACTTTCCTAATTGAGTTTTATGAGGTTGCTCAGTACCCCGCAGAGTTTGCCGATGCCTGTGCAAGATCACACGTTTTCCTCGGCACGTAGAAAAATATTCAATAAAAATTACCAGAAAAAAAAAACAAAGTAATTTGAGTGAAGTAGAGTTCGATGAAGTGTCAAAGCCGCGTAATGTATACGTTCTTTCAAAAAATTATGAAATTATTTTGGCCCGGGAGGGAGACCGTTATCAACATTTTCTTTGATTTTCCCGGAAGGTTCCCTAAAAATTCCGATTGTCTTATTTGTTCAATTTATTAGTCTGTAGTATTTCCGTAATTTTTATTGAAAATATCGCTCCCCGAGTGTGCACTGGCCCTGGCTTAGCCCCGTCCTGAAAAAAAAATCCAAGAAAAACCGAAAATCCGTAACCCCTGTTCCCAGATGTCGACATCAGCCGGTTGGGACGGCGTGCTCGATGGCATAATAAACGAAGAGGACTGCCTCCAGCCGAACAATGAGATAGGCTACCCAGGCAACTGTGGCTCCTCAACAATAGGAATTGCATACCTGCTATCGTATCTCGTCATCAGCTTCCTAATCGTCATCAACATGTATATCGCAGTGATCTTAGAGAATTACTCACAAGCGACCGAAGATGTGCAGGAGGGATTGACCGATGATGACTACGATATGTACTACGAAATATGGCAGCAATTCGATCCAGATGGTACCCAGTACATTAGATACGACCAGCTCTCCGATTTCTTGGATGTCCTTGAGCCACCCTTGCAAATACACAAGCCGAACAAGTACAAGATCGTGTCGATGGATATCCCCATATGTAAGGGTGATCTTATGTTTTGCGTGGATATCCTCGATGCCCTCACCAAAGACTTTTTCGCTAGAAAGGGCAATCCTATTGAGGAAACTGGAGAGTTGGCCGAGGTACAGACACGGCCTGGTGAAGTTGGTTATGAGCCAGTATCATCGACCTTGTGGCGACAGAGGGAGGAATACTGTGCACGCCTCATTCAGAATGCCTGGCGTAAGCACAAGCAAAATCGCCTTGGTGGACCAAGTGAGGAGAGCGATGATCCTGACACTGATCCAAGGGTAAGGCAGACAGCTGTACTCGTTGAGAGTGATGGATTTATCACTAAAAATGGACATCGCGTTGTTATACACAGCCGTTCACCAAGTGTCACATCGCGCACTGCGGACGTCTGATCTCAGCTCGAAACTCCAACGACGAATCATTTGATAAAGTAATCGTACCAGATTGTACTCAAACGATATTTGAAAAACTAACACTTGCAGCCGTTTATTAAAGAGAATAATAATTAATTGTAATTAATGATAAATGATAATCCCATAATCCCGGATTTATCACCGCGCTCTTTCTCCTCATTCGCCACCATTGACTTTGCTAAAATCATTAAAATTATTGAAAAAAATATCCTTTTGAAACAAATGAATATATCGTGTGCTATTCAACTAATCAACAGCCTTATAGTTTTGTAAAAAAAAAAATGAAGAAATTAATAATACGATATTTGAGACAGAATGACAGACGAGAATGAAGATTTAAAAAACAAAATAACATCGTTAATCATTAATTCCTCCAACGAGTTGCCTTTTTCAAATCGGACTGCACCATTTTAATATTAATGAAAACTTAATTAATGAACAACATTTAATGATAATGATGAAACGTCGTTGGGATAGTTTCGATCAAAATGATGATAATTACCAAAGACTCTATTGAGATTCGTCCATTTAATTATTTCATTGAAGATAAATCAAGTAAATTTAATGACAAAAAAATAAATAAATAAATAAAATAAAAATTATGAAAAAAAAAATAAATAAATCGAGAGCACGCCTCGACGCCGGCCCGCGCGATTGTCCACTGATATTAATAATTTAATGACTCTCAATGATTACCCCCCTCGAGACCCGCCCCCGCCTCCCCCCCCAGCTCCCGATCCCAGCTCCCTCGCTTGCTTGAAATGCTCTTAAGGACCCTTTAAAAATCCCCCCCCCCTTCCCATTTTTATCTAATTAACAACGTAAAACAGCCGAGGGAATCAGTGATTTTTCATCTCGGCTATGTAAACTAATATTTCGTGAAGAAATGTTCAAACGCGTTATCTCGCTAAATTCATCAGACTATTGGCTATCGGATTCGCTTCCCCCAATTCCCAAATTATGAATTCGATTACCAATGAATGAGTGAATTGAACTGAAATATGTTTTAATATAAATGTGCAACGTGCGCGATTAAAATAACAAAAAAAAAGTGTCCAAATGAAATTGAAAAAAAAAAAGGGAAAAAAAAACATTTTATCATCAATCATCGGTTATTTTTTACATCAGTGAAGATATATTGAAGAGTTTCTGAGGAAATGTGTTTGATTACACGATTGGTTACAACGAGCACAGACACATTTACACATGAGGAGGATTAATGATAATGAAACACGTACCACTGCATCATCAATTATTATGAGGCCGGATTAACTTATGATAATTAGTAGTGGCTATTTTGTCAATTTTTTGTTTTACCATCGGTTGATCATTATTATTGTAATTACGAGGTAGACGAAGCCGCTTTGTCTTATATTTTTTACATTTATTGTTATTATTATTATTATTATTCTATTGATTGTTTGATTATCAATAAAGCGAAGGGTAATTCACGTATTGATATATTGTATATATTTTGCAATGTTCAGGCTCGCACAAATAAAATTCATTGCCCACGATTTATTGTATAGTGATAATGGTTTTTTGGAACAATTTTTATTGGTACACGGATGGTGTGGCTGTATTTCCAGGAAAATTTTCATGTGATATCTGAAAATTTTGGGGGGTTTTTTTTTTATGTAAAAAGGTTTTTCAAGTGGAGATTAGTGGGAGGGATGAGGAAAGATACGAAGTGATTTGGAGGTTGGGCGCCGCCATTTTGGGGACCTGGGAGAGGCACTCGAAATGGCGGCGTCCATCGCCCACCTCGCATTTTTAAACATCTCCTGAGGTTGTTAATTATTGTTAAATTAAACTCAGCTTGCGGCATTCGATTTCGGGAGAGTGAACAATTTTTTTGAGCCCTCCACCATATTTTTCCATTTTTTATTTTGGTTGAAAAGGCACGAAGTGAGCGGTGAGAAAATAATTCCCGCAGTTCACCAGATTGTTTTCGGTAGAGTTTGGCTTTTGAAAAAAATCCTTGTCATTGTTAATTGCAAAATTTCTTCCTACGAAATACAGCCCAGATACCGATAGTCAGAAGTGAGCTTATAATTCTGAAAAAATATCCCGAGCTTCGGGAGATTTTTTACGAAAGGGAGAAAATAAAATGAAGGCTTCGCTGCTGAATCATAGTTTATCGAAGTTAATGATGAATTTATCTTCTGTTGAGCATCGGTTGCACTCGATATAAATATATAAATAAATATAAATATTATGTGGATATACATGTAATTGTACCGTAGCTTTTTTTATCCGAGTGAATGAGCGGTTGCATCAAGGAGCGTAACGATTTATAGGAGAATCAAATTATTTCGAGCGATTGGTGACCAGAAATTGCCAATCCTCTGGGACTTTTCCCCGAGGCCCAGGGGCTTAGAAATTTCATGATTATTTTTTTTTTCATGACTCGATGGTGGACGTGCCATCGGAATTTGGAAAATTATTTGAACGACGTATTTCATTTACGCTCACGCTTATTATGATGCATCAATCAGCCCCATCCTCACGACTATCGACTATTATCGATTATAGCTTTTTAATGGACGATTAATTGATGTCTGAACGTGTGCGTAAATGAATTAGGTAGTTTGCGTCTTAAATGTTCGGGCAAAATAGCATAACGCGATGCGCTTTATCCACACGGAAGAATGAACAGCGTTAAATGATTAAAAGGCAAATGTTCATTACTCTAAGCTATAGAAGCTCAAACGATAATGATTAATGATTAATTAAAATGATGACTGTGAACGATGGTGGAGCAGTTTATTTGAATTCAATGATATTTAATGTCGAGTCTGCTTGTCAAAATATTCTAGGTATTGATGATATTAAGAGAAACGAGAGATCAATTGATGAACGAAATCATTTCGTGATGACATTCTGTGGAGAATCGGAAATTCATCATCAGTGAAATTTGTTCGATCGTCTGTATCTTCAGATCTAACGATTGGATTTCGACAAATTTGGGCTCATTTTGAAGGCGGAAAACACAGCTTGAAAATGAGACTAACATCGAGAAATTTCACTCTGCCGTTCTCGAGATATTGACGATTGAAGACGACCTCCTTCATTTCACCCCCGGAAAAGTTGGGGTTCGAGACTTTTTGCTGATTGTTTAAATATCTTGAGAATGAGTGGATTTATCAGATAATGACATAGGACATTTTTTAGAGGAAATTAAATTCTCTAGATTAAAGATTTTGTGACATTTTCTCGTAAACCCCCTCGTTATCGAGATAATTGGCCGGATTGCCCAGTTCTCCGCCGAATTGTTAAAAAATTTCCGTCATTTTTTCACAAAATGTTTTAAAAAACCATCGAAACTACGCGGAGATCATTGCCTTGATTGCAACAGCCCTCGGAGACTAATTGGATACTAAAAATTCGATAAACGAGAATGTTTAATTATCGGAAAATCGTGTAATATGTGCAAATAATTCCGGAATTATCGGGTGAGAGTCTCCCCGAAAATCAAGAGTTGATCATCTCTTCCCCAGCAACTCTCACTTCTCCAATAAACTCTCAACCGATCAACTCCAAACAATTATTCAAATTCCACAAAAATTAATAATAATAATAACAATGAAATTATCGAAGTGCAAAGATGACAAGATGAAATGTGATTAATTAAAGGCTTTATGTTTTAATGGATCAATTATATCGAAGAGAGAAATGAAATTGTGAAGAGATGAAACTGGAAAAAAAACGAACTAATTCTCCAGCCATTATCCGCGTAATGAGAGGACCTAGGAGAAAAAGTGACAAGAAATTGTTTGTGGGAAATTTAATTCTGTACAAAAAACGTCTTTAGGGTTTTTATCGTGAGACGTGTCGATACCGAGATAATTGGGAAAGTTGGTGAGTTGGTTTTCGAGTTTCAACGCTTCATTGAAAAATACTGAAGTTACAGTGATCGTTGTTAATTAACAACAACTTCCCCGGTACAATTACGATTACTGTGCTTCGGTAGTTTTCGGGAGGGAGGCCGAGAGGTGAATAATGTTTACAGAGATGAATTATCCATATATTACGTTGACATTATAAAGATTTATTTGAACCGGTAGTAGCGAAAATGGGGAGAGTATGTGTAATTGATGAAATGCAGAAATATAAATTGTGTTAATGACTCGTTTGTGTTTTTAATAATTTAATAGCGAAGGGGTGAAACGTGCCAGCAGAGGCGAGATCAGAATTTCGAAATAATTAGTGGAATTATCCCGTTAATTACTGGAGTAACTGAAGCTATTGACAAGGATAATTGTGGACTTACAAAAAATTACTTCGCCTTGTCCTCTTAATTAATTAATTAATTAATCATCTAATTAATTCCTCTCGTATTTTATACTTCCTCATCTCCAACTGTCGTTCTCGAAATCCATTCGCTATTGACGTGATTAAACAATTTATCCAGTTGTACAAAAAAATTAATTAAACAAATTCCGCCGGTGATTTGTTTATCTTGATAATTAAGCGGTTCAGCAGAAAATGGCGGAAGACTTTTTTTTAACCCGTCATCAACGGAATATTTCAGTAATGACAATAATTAAACGCACCTCGTCCTCTTAATTAGTTAATTAATTATCACTTGAATGAGTAATTTTGAGGAAAATGTTGAGGATAATTTTCTGTTACGATTTTCCCCGCCGACAAAATACTCTTTTACATTTTCATTAAAATCACTCACCCCACCACTGGAGTAAATAAACAATTGGCAAAAAGTGGCAAAACATTTGGGACTTTAAATAATTTTTTTATCAGTTAATTAATACGAATAATACCACAATGAAAATATTAACAAATAGTAGTAATATTTAGTGTGACTATTTACTACTAATTAACTATTTTGCTTCATGATTATTATTATTTATTGTTAGCTCCTGCAATTGGTAAATTCATTGGGAATGTTGAGGGACTTTTTGTCCAGAATTTCCTCTATAATCACTCGTTAATAATATAATTACCCAAAATAATGACTAAAATGTCTTTAAAAATTCACTTCATTAAATTCCGTGGAATTTTATTGATTTCGTTGATAATCAAATAATTCGCTCGCCAAAGAGGCAATTCCATAATTACTAAAAATTAATTGAGTTCAGAGTCTCGACTAATAATTTTCGGAGGGAAAATTGCGAAGGAAAAATCGCAATTGGAGACAGACCGCTGATAATTAATTAATTAAGAGTTGATAATTGGTCAGTAAAAATGAAAAAGATCGGGCTCTTCTCGCACGTCTCACCCCTTCATTTAAATATGAATAAATAAATCCTAAAATAATTAATAAACAAATCGACGTACTTTCTCCGTGAACGATACTGCCGTTATTCATAAGTTATCAGTGTCACGAGTGTTTAAAGAAATTATAAAAGACAAATTTAATGATAGATTACTTCTGATGAGAACGAGAGATTATAGATAATTACGAGTGATGAGTGAATTTGACAATTGGGCTGTTATGGAGAGGGAGAGTAATTAATGGAGTTTGAATTTTCAATACTTCAATTGCAATCGTAGAAAAATAACCGAGTGATCAGGGCTACAGGCGAGCCTCACGGCTTGCCCACTGGGTTTACGAGAAAATGTGAAGAGGGCATTTTTGTAGAGGATTCAATTTCACACGAAAAATTTGGTATGACTTTTTTCGATAAATTCGATATTTGTCGAGATATTGGAGGGAGAAGAACGAAATGTGAAAATAGTTTGAGAAATTGGATTCTTTGGTTTCGATATATCTCGAAATCTATCGGATCTTTTGGAAAATGTGACAAGAGCATTTTTGAGGGGCACTCAAGTTCTCGGAATGTAATGAAGTTTGAATTTTCAAGGCTTCATTCGTAGGATAATAATGGAGTGATCAGACTAGTTTTGTGAGCCACTGGGCTCGTCATTGACGAGCAACTGCCATGGGTCGAGCTACTTAGACGACGAGAATCATAGTAGATGAGGACGAAAATTGTATTTTTGAGTTTGAGTAAATTTCAATCTGTGGTCGAGCAGTGAAAACAATTTTTCTAAAAAATCAATAGCGAATAGAAAGCTAAATTACTTAGAAAGTCGATTTCTTCGCCACACCTCCGCCATTTATGCCCATATCTCCTCGGCTATTGAATTTATCAAAAAATGCCAGAAGAGCATTTTGGTAGAGAATTCAATTTCACACAAAAAATTCCAATACCATTTTTTGATAAATTCACTTTCCACCGAGATACTTGCGAAATAAGTAACGACGAAAAATAAAATACAAAAATCGTCCACTTTATCTGTCACTATTCGATTAATTTGTTTAAAAATATTGGATTGATAAGGAAAAATTCTAAAAATCACTGACCAAACCAATTTCTTTCGAAAATATTTCACCACTCGACCCATTAAAAAACTGTAAAATATTTAAACTCGATTGAAATTCTGTCGCTTGAATGATTCATGAAAAAAAAAAAACAAATAAATTTCGCATAAATTATGAGTTATTTGCACAATATTATGAATAATTAATACATTTACTACGATAACGAGGAAGTAAAATTAAGAGAAAATAATGCAGAGATAAATTTAACTAAAATCGAGGACAAACTGTTGTTGAATAATTAACGCAAGAAGAGATATTGAAATAAAAAAAAAAATTAAATTGGAAATGAACAATAAGGAATCACTGATATTCGATCCAAACGAGAATAAATTAATGAGAAATTAATAAACCGAAGGATAATGGGAATAAATCATGACGATTCGTTTGTTATTAATTAGTTTAACAATCCGTATAATTAGTTACTGTAATTATGTAATTCCTACGATAATATAGTTAAAATTAACAAGTTGTTACCGCTTTGTTATACACGATATAATTAATATATAATAAGAATTATATAAAGTAAGCCGATGCATCGTTGATCTTTTTATTTTTAGGATATTTATCGATGACCTCTGGAGAGGAGTGATTAAACGGTCAATTATTTCAATAATGAGTGGAATTACGAGAAAAATAGTATAAGCACTTTTTGTAGAAAATTTTCCCACCTACAAAAACGATCTTAACACATTTTTTCATGGACCCAGTCGTTATTGAGATATTTGCAATTAACAAGAGAGATTCACAAAAATTGTTCAATTGTCTTTTTTCTTTTACTAACGCGGGATTATCTCGGTGAGGAGTGGATGTACGGTAAAAAGTCACAGGAAACATTTTACGGGAAATTAAATTCCCGACAAAAAAGGTGGAGAGAAATTTTCTCGTAAATCCACTCCTTCAGTGGATAATTCAATTTCAATAGAAGGCATTTCAGAACTTTCACGTTTCGCCAGTTCTCTCCAGAGGAATTATCTTTAGAACGAAAAAAAGAAAACTCTAAATTTACGAAAAAATCTCGAATATGTTTTACATTACTCGCTGAAGCACTGAAACATTTCTTTTCATGAGTAAAAAATAAAGAAACCGAGAATGAAACTGATAGAGGATTGGATTAGTTGGTTTCGCGTGGTCGAACGGATATACATATTTTACATGAAAATATTTTCAATAAATGAAAAAAATTGAACACTCCTGACGTTTGTCGATTATTTTTCGTTTATTCGTATCTGGATTTATTCAGTGAATATCCTATTTATTGAATTAACATTTTGTTTTGTCGATATATTTGTTTTTTTTTTTTAATGTGGAGAGTAGAAAATAGAAGTAGTTTAAATACCAGGAATTTTTATCGAGTCTGTACGGCTGCCTCTTTGCGGGCCGCGTCCTGGAGGAGTTGGGTGTCCACCTCGTCGCCGGGGAGCTGGACGTAGCGAACTACTGAGCCACGGATAAAACAATTTTTCACGGATAACTGCAATTATTAATTACAACAACTAATTAATCACTCATAATACCAAATTAATTGTCTTGATCTTTACTTAATTAGTCCAATTATTTATTCATTGTTTATCGGTAATTAATTTTGCCCACTATTATTTTGCATTTTCTAAGGAAATTCCAGGAAAATGAAAAAAATTATCAACCGAATTTGGCTAAAAACAGTTTAAAATTTTCTGATGAGACTCAAAAAAAAACTTTTTCCCCCATTTTCGCAGGTTTTACGAAACTTAATTATGGGCAACTGTTGAACCCCTTGAATTCTCCAATAAACCCCGGAATTGTCTCTTCATCTGGCTCACCATATGTGGATATTTGTCAGGATCCGGAACACTGATGTCAGTCAATTTAATATTGAGATACTGATCGACGGAGTGTAGGGTACCACAGATGCTGCAAAAATAAATGAATTCAATGGCCAATAAGCGACCTCCGAAAAATAACAAATAAACGAGAAAATACCTGAGATCGTTCTTGAGCTCGACAACGACATCCTTCCCGATGAGGGACTTGAAGAACGAGTAAAAGAGCTGCAAACAATCGAGTGTTGACAAGCGTGTTTTCATATTTTTGAGGTTAGGAATCCCTAAAAAATGATTTTGTTCATATTTACCATGACCTCCACGAATTAATGGCTCTTAAAGCCAGTGAAATGAATGACTAATGAATGATTTCCCTCTGGGCTCAGTCGACTGACATCATACCCTCGAAAAATATTAATTAACCGTCGGATTTCCGTTTAACAATGACCGGCGAACGAGTGTTTATGGCGGGCCATCTCCACTCTCCACTTTTCCCTCGGCTTCTAGGAGTGGGGGACACTTGTCCAGGTGGAAATTACGGGGAGTGGGGATCTCCAGAGGAAGTCATCACCGCCATCTTGTGCATGCGTACGAATTTTCAACCGGTTCGAGAGCTTCTGGACCAAAATAATCAACAAATTCGCCAAAAAAACATTGTTTACCAAGGACTAATCCACCCACCCCCTCATTCACTTATAATTAACAATTATTTTACCTGTTGGACCCTTGTAAATGTGCAATAAATAGAAAAAATGCCGTATTAGACCCCAAAATTCCATAAAATCCATCAGTTGACATGGGTTTCCCAGATGATTGAGGTGATGCTGAAGCTCTTGAAGACGTCAGGGCCTCCCCTAACCTCTCCCTCCCTCAAAATTCCACCAAAATCATTGCACTAATAAAATCAAGTTCATCAGAGTGCCTTTTTTCCCCTTTCGCCAGTGAATTTTGAGTTAATCTGCGTTGAAAGAGCGTTAAAATCGATAGCCAGTGGGGATTAAGGTAAGAGGCGCACGCGTTGGGGGACACCTGGTTCTGACGCACATCAATTCGCATGGTTAGATAATTGCACGAGTTTCATTGTTCAGGTGATACTCGAGGGAATAAAGAAAACCATTGGAATTTATCTCAAGTAATTACCAGATAACATTGTACGTAAAGTGCTGGAGACCCTGGAGGGACACATTGTTGACGATTCGGGGACAATTCTGAAGGTGATCTCGGGATTTTTGGGAATTTGAAGTCATTAATGGCTTGCAAAAGTCGAGCTCGAGTGTACCTGGGGTACGAGGACGAGTTTGTCACTGAGAAACATCGTTCGCTGGTGAATTTCGCGACAAATAAGATCGGGGGGAAGCCGGTGAGTATCTCAGACAATCAGAGGATTCATTAATTAGGGAACAAGGAGGAACCATTTGGTCAGCAATATCTCATGAAAGTCCACTATTTATTTTGTCAACGGAATTTTTTAGAGGCAAAAGAAATTAATTTGTTCAATCACAATATTTGGCCTGGGACTGTCGATGCCTCCAGAAGCCTTTAATTAGTTTTTAATATTTTTTATCGTTGTTTTGATTTATTATGGCAAATTATCGGTTAAGGTTTTTCGTAGTTGAAGGGCTTTAGCAGAGTTTCCTTGAAACAGTTAATTAATGTATTTAAGAATGACAGAAGTCCTGGTAATCAAATGAATTTCCACGCCCCTAGGACTTCCCAATAAACGAGAACTCCCTCTCGCCCCCGACATGCCGTCTCTGCGGTCTGAATCAGCTGCTGGCCCTCCAGCTCTACGCACCCCTGGAGGGCTCCCGTTACCACAGAACTCTCTACATATTCGCCTGCATAAACCCCAACTGCTGGAACCAGAACGAGAGCTGGACTTGTCTGCGTGTGCAGTTGCTGGAGGAGAGGAGTATCAAGACCACTGAGACAGCTCCAGTGCCAACGCCACCCACCACGAGCTGGCTCTCGGGTGCCGACGACTGGGGGGACGACGGGAACGACAACAATTCAGAGCAGAATGGCAACAACACCCACGACTCGAGCAAATTAAATCTCCTGATGAAGACTGGTGATGCCGAGGAGGAGTTGAATGAGGACCTGTCGAACATGAGAGTCGACGACCCGAATGCCAATAGTCCAGCGAGTGTGGAGAGCCCAGTGGGAGGTGGTGCTGTGGGAAGACTGGACTCCCCCCAGGTGAGATAATTCTTGTCTAACGCCGAAATCTCCAGAGATTTCCCGAGCCAGGTTAACTCCGGATTATATCAGAACTATTACCCGATTAAACTCGAACTAAACCCCGACTAAACCCTGATTAAATCTGACCTGAAGCGTGTTTAAACCTTCCAGTTCAGCAATTGTTAATCAAAATGAATAAATAAAGAGAAAATAATTATGAAATAAAATTTTCATAAAATGTCGATTTAGACCAGAAGAAAAAAAGAATTGTTTCCCATTTCCTCAGGCATCAGCGGAGATCGAGGGTGAGGAATCAGAGGTCGTCTGCATCGACACACCGACGCAGCCCCAGTGTAACCTAATGGACCTCCTCCAGGAGGTGACCCACAATCCCTTCCAGCATCACGACCCAAATGCCCCAGTGAACCTGATATTCGTCGAGGTATTCATGTGGGTAGAGGAGGAGGACCTGTCCGTCGATGTCTCTCAACACGAGAGGGATCTCGCCCGGGAATACCAGTTGCATCTCCCGGAGTCTGAGGGGGCCGAGGAGATGAGGGGGATGGACACGAACCCCGAGGCGTACGAGAAGAGCGTTCCCAAGCATGGGGATGAGATGTTCCATCACTTCAAGTGCAGAATACAGAAGAATCCTGGACAGCTGATCAGGTCGGTTTTGCCAAATTTTGATTTCTTGAAAAAGAAAATTCGAGTCACTGAATTCATCAGAAATTTATTGAATCGAGCACATCAGTAATCGATAAATTACCTCATAAATATTCTCTCTACCTCATTCTCGCAAAATTGTTGTTCCCAATTGTCTCCAATTTTTTTGCAAATGGACGCTTTTGTAGATTAATAATAAAAAAACAAGGACTCGGGCGTCGAGCTCAAAAAGTCCCTGCAAATTTGAATATTCCTAAAAAAATGCGAAACAACAATTTCAAGTGATAATAAAATACTCGAGCATCACCTGAAGTCATAAAAATCCGTTGGGAGGCTACTAGAAGCCATAAAAAGTCATTAAAAGCTCATCTAAACACTCAGATCAGCGCAAAACGGCAGAAAGTCACTGGATAATGACAAAAAAAACGTTTGTCCTTCCAATGTTTTCTCTAGTCAAATTATTTTTTCATTCACTCCTCAGGTACTGCAGAGACAATTCAGCTGCACTCCTCCTCAATCCCCTGAGCTCCTCGGGCTTCTGCAGACACTGCGGAGGCGAGAGGATCTTCGAGGTGCAAGTTCTTCCAACGATAATTCCAAAACTGAAACTCTCGCCAAGTACCGATCGCAATTTCCAGCTGGAATTCGGTACCGTCCTTGTATTCACCTGCTCCAGAAGCTGCTGGTCACCCAGTGATGCGTTCAAGGAGGAGCACGTGGTGGTTCAGGCCGAGAGACTCTAGTTGAATCATCACTCGAGGATTGACAAAGAATTCAACATTCCGAAACGTAGAACTTCCATGAATTCTTTTCATTTGCAGTAGGAGTCCGTCCGATAGACGCATTTACTTTCCAAAATGGCGGAGATGGGAAACGCATGCTGAGAGGATATTATTACAAAAGACAATTTCAAAAATTGATTTCAATCTTTCGGCAGAGGCGGGGAGCACATGCCGAGAGGACATGTTGACAAAAAAACACTTCAAAAATTGATTTAAAAATTTTTTTCAAATCCAATTGTTCCGGAGAATGATTTTTTTTTTCTCTGCAACCAAAAAAATATTTTCTACAATTGAATGGGTTAATTTTTCAAGATTTTCTGGCAATTCCAGGAACAGAATTCATTGCATTAATTTTTTCTTGTTTTTTTTGCAAATTTAAATTTGCAAATGAATCTATTGTTTTGCGGAGGCAAAAAAGCATTTCTGGAGACGTCAATTCGCAGCGGAAAATATTTTGGCGTGAATTGATATTAATATTTTCGTCTGAATATCGCTCATTGATAAAATAATTCGGCAGTCGTTCTGTCGTATTTCACCACTTCCCTACGACTTAAAGTACAATAATTCAGCTGTATCGTTAATTTACTGACTCACAGAGACGGATATTAATTATCTGATGGGATTGAATTTAATTGTCCGGATGGGTTGTGAAACCTGGGGTTGTACGAGGCCTGAGAAATCAAATTTTACTAGTCAATAAACGTTTTATCTCATCGAACGTTCACTCCAGTCTTGCAGTGGTGGAACTGGGCGTCAAATTAATTCAACAGTGGGTGTGAATTGGCGAGGAATTTTCACACATTTCTTTTCTACTTTCACTCCTCCCGGAGCTATTTTCGAGATTTAAAAAATCACTTTTTTGAGTGCCCACCACTGGATGGCTGACTCCATAACTCAGTATAACTCGTCTAGGTATACTTTTTAGATGTAAATAGAAATAAAAGGACTAATGAGAGTCATCTGCCGTCGTCATTTACTCAATAATTAAATAACTAATAAAAACTGAGTAAATCCTAAGCCCCGAGGGCCGGAGATTGCGGCAAAAAGTAATTTTTATCTCAAGACATTGACAAAGTCCTCGTTTTTAGTTCACTTGTCGCAGCAAAAAAAATCTCAAAAAATAGTCCACACATTTTTTTCACCGCTCCAAGTCCAGCTGAAATAGTTCGATGAAGGTCAGATGAATTATTGAATTCCCATGGGGGATTCTGAGGTTGTAAACTCTCCAAAGTCCCCTAAAATCCAAGAATCCCCTGGTGAGATCGCAGCCCAGGATAAGACAAACGAACATTTAATCGACATTTAATCCTTAAAAACTTAATAGTGTACAGTCTTATCTAATTCTATACAACTCATCATCACCTCCACAAGTGTTGTCCACCCCTTACGAGAAGTTCCTGGTCAACGGATGCTCAAGGAAGTAGCCGTTCTTCTCAAAAGCAGCGTCGGATATCTCCTGAATTATGGCATCTCCATTGATCCACTCGGAGTCCTCCAGCTGATCGGCGAGTCGCTTGATCCTCTCGTGAAGAATATACCCATAGACTTGGGTGAGATAGACCTCCTTCTCGGCATCCCTCATCCCCAGGCAGTAGGACCTGCTGGTCCTCGCCAGAATCGCCGAAATAATATAAAGGCAGGAGGCAAATTCCGCGATTCTCTTGTGAGTCGCTGACTTCTCGAAGACAGCTCTTCCATAATGAATCGCCAGTTTCTCGATGCATGCCTTGAGCCGGCCAATTCCGTACTCCAGGAGTTCAGCCGTGGGCTTCAAACTCGGATGGAGATGATCGGAAATGTAGAGGTTAGCTGTGCGCTCATACCCGAAGACCTTCTTCAGAATGTAAGTGGGATGATTCCAGGGATTTCTGTTCATCTTGACGTTTCCACTGATAACGTCCCCCGTGTGCTGGAGCCCCAGCAATGCCACGAAGACCTTGGTATTGAGGATAGTTCCGTCGACGGACATCAGGGAAACTGCGTCCCTGAACAGCTGCTCGAAAGGCTCACCCTTCATCTGCGACGTCAGCCCAATCAGCTGGAGACTCTGGACAATATTCTGGAGGCACTCGTCGGCGCAAAAAACCTGGACCATACACTTCTCCATGTCGCAGTCCTGATGCTCAAAGTTGTCCATCATTCCGCAGGTCAGGTAGACGACACTCTCCATTCCGTAGATGGAGGCGCAAGTCCTGCCGATGATGTCCTGGAGGACGTGGTTCTTGAAGTTGATGGCATTGAAGTCACGGTCGGCTTTGAAGTGCTTCACCAGAAGCTGGAGGAATTTCCGACTGATGCCGATGGCCTGGCAGCCCAGGAACTGCTTTCCATTGCCGAAGAACTTGGCGAAATTTTTGCTGGCGTCGCCAACCTCGCCTAGCATGTTCTCGGCGGGGAATCTGATGTCGGTGAAGGTGAATGTGCACAGGTCGCTGCCCCGGAGGCCGAGCGTGTCGGCTGCGGGGGTTATTGATAAGCCCTCGACAGGCTTCTCGATGAGGAAGGCTGACGCCGTGTGCTGGGTACTGGTGGGTATACCTGGACGGGGAGACAAGAGATGATTTTATTTAGTTTTTTTTTCAGTCGCGAGTTCAGTTATTTAGGTTTTACTAAAGTTTCAGTTCAGTTAGTTAGTTTTTTCTCGCCTGCGGCTCGGACGCCAACACCACACGAGTAAAAAAAACTCATAACGACAGCCCGGAAATGTAATATTGCTTCTGAATATCATGGGGGGGCCGAAAACTCACCGGTCTCAGACCACTCGCACACAACGAGATAGAGATTTGACCTCCTCCCGTCGAAGACGTATGTCTTCTTTCCATTCATGATATACTGCGACTCGGAGTCCGATAATGTTGCGTAAGAGGTGATCAATGTATCCACAGATCCCGTGCTGTCCTCACTGATGCATATCGTGGGCGAGAGCTCACCGCTGGCTATCCTCGGCAGGTACTGGGCCTTCTGGGCGTCGGAGGCGTGGGCCACGATGTAGTCCACCACCATCTGCTTCTTCACGAAGTACGTACCCAGGACGGGAACCACTGACAACGTCTCCACGAGTTTGGCGAATTCCGAATTGTTCAGCCCCATTCCTTGGTACTCCTCGGGCACTGCCGCCCTGAACACCCCGAGATCCTTGAGATTGTTGAGGACCTCGTCGGGGATCTGCCGCGAGGAGTCCATTTGCCCCAGGTCCAGGGAGTTCACGTAGTTCTCGATCGGCTTCAGCCATTCGAAGAACTCCCCGTGGCGTAGCGTCGTCTGCGGAACTGGGAAGGCCGCGAATTCCTGGTCGAAGGTGCCTGGGGAATGAGGAGCAATGCATATTATTTAACAAATTGGGCAGGTTAAGAGTAATAAATAAATACAGTTATAGCAATTTGTTACGTTGTCAACGCTCATATTTATCGACCAACTCTTCTGGGGGAGTGACAACTGAAAAATTCGAGAGGTCATTCAGACTTCAACGGATTCACTCAAATTGCCCCCAGGAGGAGTGTCTTAAGTCCTCAAAAGGTGGACAAACTTGGAAAAAAATAGAAATAAATTTGTTTTTATAATTTGTAATTAAAAAACAACGGAACTACCTAGGAAAAAGTTCTTGGCGAAGGGCAGCCGCTGCGGGTTCTTCTCCCTATGTGAGGATAACCTCACTTCTTGCTGGGGCATTGAGACATTCGGATTGAGCTCGGCGGAGTAGAGTCGGCTGGAGATCAACGCCCGGGACAACTGCGGAAGGTGGGAGCGCAGGGCTAGACTGCGGGTCAACATTTTCTTCTCGGTTTTTCTTACTTTTTGGAGGATTTATGGTCTGACGGCTCGTGGGGTAGTCATGCCGAGGTGATGGCACGAGCGACTGATCCTTTATTTCCATAAAAATGATAATAAAATTTTTTCAATGGCTTCTAAATTTTTACGCGAATTTTTCTGCCACAAAAATTACTGATATCAATTTTTCAATGATTTTTTTGGCTGAAATTAGGGAAAAACAAGGATTTTAGGGGAATTTACGCGTTTATAATGCCCGCCATTTTGTCAAATTGGCAGCACTTGCAAGAGAATCTGAAAAAAAGCCTTAACAAATTAAAAAACCTCGAAAAATGTAAATTTTTTGTGCCTATTTGTCCACCTTAATTACTAAAATTGTTGAGCTCTTTTTAATGAGTTACCAAATTGATCTAATTAAGGGCATAATTACCCAGTAATTTTGGCAGCCAAAATTACGTTGGCAGTACTGCATTCCCCCGGATGGTCGAGAAGACGCGCTCATTGTGTACGTCGTGTGTTAAACCGTTTGGTTATAAAAAATTAACCGAATTCGCCAATTGTTTGTGATAAAATGATATCATCGAGTGTACCTTGACACAGTACAACAGAAAAACAAAAGGTAATGACCGATGAGTGAGTGAATTGACGAGTAATCCGCGATCTCTGTGTGTAACCGCCAAAACTGCGATCAAAGACGCCATCTTAAACGTATTTGTTGACAATTCTTGGAATCAAGCAAGACCATATTGTCCCCAAAACAATCATCGTCTCGAGGTTGTGGCCCCATTCCTCTTGATTGATGATCAGGAGCACCGGGAGGAGCTCCTGGGGATGGAGGTCTGAGTCTCCAACTGTCAGGGGACGAGGGCCCATTGGCAGGGACAATCAACACCTGCAGATCCATTATTTTTGTTGCCAACGACTATTTTCAATTAGCTCAAGTCATCCTCAATTCCTTTGAGGGACTTTGGTGATGCTTCTCGTGACACTTTGATAGACTTTTTAGGGGCTTTGGGGGAGGCAGGAAGCACCAGGTTCGCCAAGAGACTTCTCTTGTGTTGTTGTTGAACTAGTGGCGACTTGATCTCAGCCAAAATTTCATGGACAACAGTTCTTCCTGACGTTTTTCCTCTTTTATATAAACGAAAATAATTTTTTAAGACTGGAAACAATAAAAAGAAATACCAAAGTCCGTTTAAAATCCAAGGAAGCTGCGACAAAATTGAAAGTCTTGAATAATTAATCGAGGAGGCACTTGTCAATTCACTCAGTCCTAGAGAACTAACCCCCAGTGAATTTCCATTGCCCCCAGGACCTCGGACTGACCCAAAATGTTTTACGCGCACTTCGTCCTCGCCAAGAAGGGCCCGCTGGCCCGGATTTGGCTGGCCGCCCACTGGGACAAGAAGCTGACGAAGGCCCACGTCTTCGAGACGAACATCGAGTCCTCGGTTGATGGAATTCTCCAGCCAAAAGTTAAAATGGCGCTGCGAACCTCGGGCCACTTGCTTCTGGGAGTCGTCAGGATTTACTCCAGGAAAGCCAAGTACCTGTTGGCCGACTGTAACGAGGCCTTCGTCAAGATAAAAATGGCCTTCAGGCCGGGAATGGTGGACCTTCCTGAGGAGCACCGAGAGGCTGCGGTCAATGCAATCACTCTCCCCGAGGTTTGTAATTAGATTAATTGAAGTTCCTTTTTCAGAGTTAACAAAATATTTGTTAATAAATCAAAAACCATGGACTTTTCATCCAATGAGTATCCCTCCAGGTCTTTCACGACTTCGACACTCCAATGCCAGAGCTGAAGGACGTGGACATCGAGGCCCAGTTCAGTCTGAATCAATCACGAGCCGAGGAGATAACAATGAGAGAGGACTACGGAAATCTGTCGCTAGTAACTCACGATCAGGGCTTCGGTGACATGAGTTTCGATGGAGAGCCCCCAGAATTGCTTCGCCATGGAACAACGATGGAGCCCCCACTGGACCATGGACACATGCTCTTCAGCGATGGTCCAAGTATCGACTCGACTCTGGAGCCAAAGGAGAAGGAGCCAGTACCAGGCACGTCCTCGACCCAGCCAATGGACATCGACACACCCATCAGAGACGACGGCTTCGGTGGACACCTGGGGCAGGACATCATATCAGGGGGACTCTTCGAGGGTGGACTATTCGACGAGACCCCCATGGGTGAGGTCCCAGTGCCAGAGTCCTCGAGTATCTCCGAAGCCCCTGGAACTTCTCTCCCCACTCCAGCTGCCGCCTCTGCTGAGGAGTCCGATGACGACATGGGAGACCACTTTGGGGGGCCTCCCTCGCCGATGGGAGGCATGAGTAGTGATGGATCGAGGCCCACGTCACCAGTTGCTCCTGGAGAAGAGCTCGGAGGAAGGGCGAGTGTAGCGAGCCACAGGTGAGAGCTGCAAAAAAAAAATTGCTGTCGATCGTTAAAAATTTTTTTTGACTTCCCCCCGGGGTAAATGTCTTCCTTCGGCCTCTGATGGCCCCCAGGCACTCGCATTTTGTCCTTCCCGACCTTCCTCGGACCTCCGTAACTCCCAGAGGCTCCGAAATAATTACCCCCTCTCAATTAAAAATTATCTTAGGTAGAAAAAACTTTTAACATGCCTTGATTATCCTCAGATTCACGCCAGCCCCTCAAATAATGCCCGAAGAGCACGCCCTCAACCACATAGAAGAGGCGGCTCCCCTCCAGGAGCAGACGACCCTCCTCCACGACGAGGAGGAGAGCTTCGCCCTGGCCCCAGTGGACGCCTCCGCTCTCAAGGGCTTCACAAAAGCCAAACGCAAGCGCAAGCTGATTGTCGATGAGGTCAAGAATATTTCAGGAGAGGAGATGAAGGCCCAGTTATCAGACACTTCGGATATCGTGACGACCCTGGACCTCGCTCCGCCCACCAAACGCCTGATGCACTGGAAGGAGACAGGCGGTGTGGAGAAGTTGTTTGCACTTCCTGGCAGGTCAATTCCCGCGAGAATCCTCTTCAAGAACTACCAGAAACATCTGACAAGCAAGTCCTACGATCACGAGGACTTCGGGAGGATTCAGGAGGACGAGGGTCTGCCTCTGGAGCAGATGAGGGACGCACCGGAGGAGCAGCTGGGTCTGGACCAGTCCTCCATTGGGAAGAGACTGAGCAGAAAGAGGAAGGCACCAGCTGATGAGGATGTCTCGGGTATGCCGACGATGGAGGAACCTCCCGTGGAGCAAGAGCCAGAACTACCTCCAGTAGTACCACCAACACCTGAGGAGCCGCCAGTTCAGCACGAGATGAGCATGCCCGCTGAACCCAGTGTTCCAGATATGACCAACAGTCTGATGCAGTCTGGGAGTATTGAAGCTTCCGCTGGCATTACTCAGGGGATTGCTGAGGCTGCACCTCAAGGCATTCCTGAGGTGCTGCCTCAAGCAACTCCTGAGGCAATCCCTCAGGGAATTGCTGAGAGTATGCCCCCGAGTAACGCTCCTCCCCTGGAACAGCCCGTGGAGAGCTTTGGAGAACCCGAAATGCCTCAGATTCCTCCGGCTCAGGTGAGCACCCGTCAATTTACTGATTTTAAATAGAAATGTTTAATAATAATGGCTGTAAAATAATTCAATTATCGCAATCAGAATTAATTCAGTAACGTAAACATTAGAAGACTTCATTGAATGCTATACTCAATTAAAAAATATAAATAATTGCGGGCAAACATTTTCACGAGTAATTCATTATGATTCCAGACGTAATATTGCAATTAAGTTTTTTAACTAATTAGCTGTCAGCTGTTTCGGGGTACGCGTGCTATTATTTACTTTTGAAAATGTTACAATATTGTTAATAACAATTGCTATGTCCTCCCGCTCTCCCTTTAGTTCTGACAATCAGACTAATAAATAAACAAATGAAGACGTTCGCGTTGTTTGTCGCAAGGCAAAATTGGCAAATAAAATGTTCAGATAATTTGTCGGGGGTAATGAATGAGTCGGGCCTCAATGAAAAATTTAAACAATTGAGAAACGTTAGTAAGAGAGTAATAATGAGGAATAATTGACAGTTGCGGATGAAATGATAATTTAATATTATAAATTTGGTTCTCTCTTCAGGTGAGCTCACTCCTGGGGACGAACGCGGTGCACGAGGAGGAGAGGATGGAGAGCGATTTTGGAGAGCCTGGAATGCCTCAGATGGAGAACATGGGGTACGACAGGGACCACGGCTTCATGGGGTACGATGATCAGCATCCCCTGGCGCAGACGCCCGGAGCGGTCTCTGAGAGGGGGCCCACCACTCCCTGGGCCGAGGACTACGAGTTCCCGCACTCGGTGGGGCCTCAGGAGGAGCAGCAGGTCGATGAGACTTATGAGCAGTTCGAGGAGAGGGTGCTCAATAAAAGAGCTGCTCATATGTACCAGGTTATTAAAAATAAATTGGATACCAAGGACAGACTGACACTGGCAGAAATGGCGTATAAAAATTCGAGGAAGCAGGTAATTTTTCTCCCCTCATTTCTTTGGACTATTCGTCTATTTCTAATTAATCCTCTCGTTTACTCTCTTCTTGTTTTTTTTTTTTTTTTTAATTGTTAACATTATTAGACACCTCACGAATTGTCTCGCAAAGTCTGGGGATTTTTTTTTGCCTCGAGAGTATTAAAAGTTGTCTTAGAGTGGAAGACAAATCGGGGAGCTGTTGGCTAATTGAGCAATTGTTTTATTGTTTATTACAGGCGGCCCAAAAGTTTTATACTCTTCTAGTGTTGAAAAAATTCCAAGTGCTAGAGCTCCACCAGGAGTACTCGTACGCCGATATCGTGGTAACCAAAGGACCCAAGTGGGACAATCCAGCGTTGTAAAAAAAAAACAAATGAAAAATTCACAACTGTATAATTTTACAACTTTTGTTGATGACATCAGGAGATATCACAGCACCAGAAACACTTACATTAAAATCCCAATTATCTACATCTCTAGGAAAGAAAAAAAAAGCATGTTGGGAAGTAAATATTTATTTCATTGTATTTTTCTTTCGTATCTTAATGATTGAATAGATTTTAAGAAAGAGTATATTTCTATGAGAAGAACAACTAGAATTAAGTGACAAATTTTTCTTTTTGAAAAAAAAAAAAGTAGGTGCGAAGTTTTTTTCTTTTTTTTTTTGAGTTATCCAGGGACACTAGCGAGTAAATAAATTGAGTGAGTGCGAGTGAGTGAGAGATTCTCCGTCACTTTTTCTATGAAAACAAAACAAAAGATTAATCAAGAAAAATGTTTTACTTTTTAATTTAAAAAGCGTGAGTGATAGGAATTCGGTGGATTTTTCTCTTTGCTGAAGATATCGGGAGTGTATATTTTTTATTAGTTCGATTATTCGGCAAGGACAATGACAATTACCGTAAGAACAGTATCTATTGTTTATTACTCTTGATACAATTTTTTTTTTCGAGATATTTTTTGCAAAGAGAGAGACTATTGTTTAGAGAAATGACAGAAGGAGATGAGTCGAAATTTTGGCCGACATTGTTTCGCGAATATCTCGAGAACTATTGGATTTAGGGGAAATTGTGAGAAGACCGTTTTCGTAGAGAATTTCATTTTCAACGAAAAATGTATTTGACGTTTTTTCTCTAAGTTCGCTGCCTTCCGAGATATTCGCGGAATGAGAAGTGCTCGCACCTTCGACTGATTTCCTTCCATCAATTAATTACTAAATCAATTAGACACTTTAATCAAAGATGCCTTCAAGAGGATTTTTAGCGGATAGTCAGCCTGATATCACTTCTGTTTACCTCTTTCCATCGACTGCATCTCATCATCAAGAGCAAGGGAAGAATGAATTATTCTTTAAGGATTGATGCGATATTTCCGCGAAGTTAAATCGATTGGTCTGGTATTGATGGGGAGATGCAGACAACAGACGACCCAGAGATAAAAAATCAAACGATAGACCAGTGATTGGATGGAGAAATGATTCCCATATCTTGCAAGAGCACCTCAAAAATGACTAATCCCTTCAATCAGTGTTAAATTCCTTTCCCCATGATTTTGATTGAAAACAAAATAATGAGAATATCGTTACATTTGAATTGATTTATATGAATGTATGTAAAATAAAATTATGATGCTGTATCTACGCCTTAAAAACATTGCCTGCAATTAAAGATAATTTCCCGCAACTCATTAATTACATTAATTCATTAATTATTGGAAGGAACAATTGAGAAGAGCGTAAATTGTTGGGAATTAATCATTTCCAATTTTCTCGTGAAAAAAGCTTTTATTCATTATCGGTGAAGTCCTTACACAATAGGCATCGATTGTTAATACCAGCACGAGTATTCGTGATAAATTAATATTCTCATCAATGAAAAAAATGCAGATTTTATCAATTCAATCGTAAATGTTAATTAATATTCAGAAGTAATACGCAATCCAGTGGTGAAGTGAAGTTCCAACGAGCATCCAGATAATTTTCTCGATATCTCGAGAACGAAGAGGTCCACCGAAATTTCTGCGAGAACATTTTTTTTAGAGAATCTTCTCCTCTACAAAAACTGTCTCTTGACATTTTTCCCCAGATCCACTCGTACTCGAGATATTCGCACTTTTCGCCACTTCAAAAACTGGAATTTCAACATTGTAAAAAAATTATGATTAACTGATGACCTCATGCCCTCAACTAGCCCTCAAGCTCTCCAGAGGCGTAGGCATCTCCGTAGGACTTCCCTCCCCGCTGCTCAGGGTCCAATTTGATCATGTCGTCGATCCTGAGGATCGTGATGGCAGCTTCTGTAGCGAATTTCAGTGATTTTATTTTGGAAACTGCGGGCTCGAGGACTCCGGCCTTCTTATTGTCCCGGACGACCCCCTCGATCAGGTCCAGTCCCACCCACTTCAGGTTCGCGTGGTCTACTGTGGTCTGACTCGAGTTGTGGTAGGCCCGGAGCTTGGCGACGAGGTCCGTCGAGTCCTGGGCGGCGTTCACCGCCAGCGTCTTCGGAATGACGAGGAGGGAGCGGGCGAATTCAGCAATCGCCAGCTGCTCCCTCGAGCTCAAGGACGTCGCAAAGTTCTCGAGGTAGATCGAGAGAGCTGCCTCCACGCAACCACCACCTGCCACCACGTTCTTGCTCTCCAGGACTCGCTTCACTACGCAGAGGGCGTCGTGCACCGAGCGCTCCATCTCGTCGCAGTAGTAGTCGTTGGGCCCACGAAGAATTATCGAGGCTGCTGTCCTCGCTTTGGGACTGAGACAATAAATTCGACTAATTTTCTCAGGAAATTTTAACTCAATTGTTTATAAACAAGATCATTGTAAAATTGGATTCAATAGAAACCGGTTTTTCCTCCTGGAGGAAGTGAAACTGATGATTGAAGAAGACGTGAAAAGCCTCTGGACTTACCTTTTGATAAGTATCAACTCATCATCGCAGACGACTTCCTGGACGACCTCGGCAGCCTCTCCCAGGAAGTTAGTGTCGAAGCTCTCCTCGCCCTCCATATTCGTCAAGGATGTCAGGAATTGGGCGCCAGTGGCCTTGGCAATTCTCTTGAGGTCCGCCTTCTTGCACCTCCTGACGGCCATCGCGCCAGCCTCGATGAAGTACTTGAGGCAGAGGTCGTCAATGCCCCCAGTGAGCAAGACTACATTGGCCCCGGCCGAGATGATCTTCTGGATCCTCTCCTTGGTAATGTCGATCTCCCTCTGGCGCACCGCCTCCAGCTTCTCGGGGTCAGTGATCAGGACCTCCACTCCAAGTTTCATCTTCGTCTTCTGGAGGGAAAAGTCGAGACAGGCGATCTTGGCGTGAGTGATCTTCTTGGGCATCGCTTGAGAGGCCACTGTGCAATTGAGGGCGTATCCTTGGACGAGGATCGACTCCCGGACGCTCTTGCCGTGTGCCTGGAGACAAAATGTCAAATTTTTCATTCAGAAGTCAATTTTTAATTCCGAATTTCGTCGATAAAATGTGTTTTTTTCACTGGTTCAAGTGGTGTTGAGGGATTTTCTCGATTGTGAGGGGGTCTAGGAGAAAATGAGAGAAAACATTTTTCGTTGGAAATTAAATTCTTGACGAAATAAATCTCTTGACAATTTCCCCTAAAGTCACTAGTTCTCGAGATATTTGAGATATTCCATTGGGAGATCACCTGAAATTCCCTAGCCCCCCAAAACGTCGATCAGACGATAAATCTTCGGTCAATTTACCTTGAGGATATTGACAGCCTTGATAGGATACAGATGTCCTCCCTTTCCATCATTAACCTTGACAGCATTGGCAGCATCGACGACCATATTCCCGAAGAAGTTGGCATCCGCCCCGATGATCTTGGAGGACATGGAGGTCTTGGCAATGTTGACCAGGCAGTCCCTGCCCAGCTCGTCGACGGACACCGTCAGGTGCTCTTGAATGTACTTGCAGGCCTCCTTGCAAGCTAGTCGATACCCCGAGATCACTGACGTCGGGTGAATCTTCTGTTTGACGAGCTCGTCTGCGTTCTTCAGGAGCTCAGCTGCAATGATCACTACAGACGTAGTGCCATCGCCCACCTCTTCGTCTTGGAGTTGGGCCAGCTCCACCAGGACTCGAGCCGCAGGATGCTCCACTTCCAGGAGGCGGAGGATCGTTGCTCCGTCGTTCGTGACGGTCACGTCCTGAGGATGATTTAATTCATTTTCTAATGGCCCTGACGATTTTTTAATCTCTTTCTTTTTTGGACGGTTATCATTGTACTCGGTTTTATTTATTATCTTACAATTATTTTATTATTATCTCATACAAGTGGATCGTTTGATTGATTTTGTGATGAAGTTAATCATCTTCAGATTGCGAAATTCATTAGTTAGGCAATTATTGTGCAACTGCAATCGTATTTTTGGTTAGATTTTGGGGAATTTGTCGGAAATTGAAGGAAATTTCTTTGACGATTTTTCATGTACTCACACCAATGTCATCCACGAGCATTTTGTCCAGCCCCACAGGCCCCAACGAGCTCTTGACAATGTTTGCAATTGAGCAGGCGGCCATGACTAAAAAAAAGGGATGAAAAATCCATCAGAGCCAGGACAATTTGGTCGAGAAGACGATGCAATAATTCTTTGGAGTCGTTGATCATGTGAGTCAGGAATTTTTGTAGAGGTTAGTATCCACTAAAGACTCACCGTTTTGGGTCCTGACGGGTGCTCCGGATTGCCGGGAGCCACCAACAGCCAGTGCACTAGCAACAGTCGACATTTTTCACAAGGAAATTCAATTCAATTTGTTAATCTTCACGGGAATCAATCGGACAATTGTCTCTGGAAACAACGAGAGGCAACACGCGACGATCGAGAGAGCGTGAGACTAATCACTCCACGAGCAGTTCTTCCTTCTTCGTCTTCTGGTCGGGGGATTTCTATTGGTCGACGTGGGGGACCCGGCGGTAAAGACCAGACGCCATTGGAGGAGCTCGAGCTCTCGGTGAGGAGCTTTTTTATTTGGAATTTTGGAGCCGGTGGACTAATGAGTTCATTGACAATTAATTGCCCTGCAATCGTAGAGAGTAGCTGGACGTTTACAATTTTTCATTTCATCTTCCTTTTTTGGAAAAATTGGATTCTCCAGGGCAGGCTTTGGGGTCAGTGCGTGGGAAACGTCGAGCCCCAGTTGCTGACCAAATATGGACATGTTGAGTGATCCTGAGAACTTTTCCACATTTATTGGAGGATTTTTTATTAAAAAAAGTGTCGGGTGAATTTGTTTGACGGAGAACATCATCTGGAATTAAGTCTCCAATGCAATTCGACACGCAATTACATTTTACAACTTCATTTACATGTACAATTACTTCTCACGAATGAAAAATATTTTTACTGCGAAAGAGTTGGATTGTCTAGAGTAAAATCAATTGTCGTTCTCATGATTTATTTAATTAACAATTCGTTTTATATACATTATTCTCCACGAGAATATTTGATACAACAATTAAACATCCTTCATTTGTTCACTATGAGAAATCTCCACTTGCATAATCAATGCAATTACCGCAATTATCTCGATAAAAACCTACGAATTCACATGATCCAAAACCTCTGAATGTATCTAAATTCAGTAACTGGAAAATGAAAAATCGCAATTTCCTGGATAAAAATGGTTTTTAGGAGGAAATGGCAATAAATATTTTTTGTGGCGAATTTCATTCTCTACAAAACATTATCTTCAATATTTATAGCTAAACCAACTCATTTTGAAGATAATCGCCCAATTGACAAATAAATCAATTCAACTTGTCAATTTTTTTAGAGCGTCATCTAATGATTTTTTGCTGAATATTTCGGCTAGAGGCTTGCGTGGGAACGATTTCGGTTCGTAAGTCTTCTCCGGTGGGAGTAGTACTTGTAAAACTCTGTAGTACTTCAGAATATTCTCTGGAAAGTAAACAAAACAATTAAACAATTGAAATTACATTGGAGAGTTATTGGAGGGAGAGCAGATAGGGAAGACCTCCTGAAGATGTCAATATCATGCGTTCTAACGATGCGATTTGGACGAATGAGGGCTCATGTTGAAGATGAAGATAATCTCTTCAAAGTGACAAAAAATTATTGAATTCGACTCTGCCGATGGCGAGATATTGAGCCTTAAACATTCTGCTCTTCCCAACTGCTCCCGTGCAATGATGACTTTTTGAGGACTTACCGACGTCTCTCTGGGCTAATTTGTACTCGTTCACTATTGCCTGGGGGTCGTTCTTCACGGGATCAGTCGTGTTATCGGCCATGAACTTCAGGGCATCCTTCAGAAGGACTTTTCCCTTCCTTGCTTTCGTTGGCTGCCAAAATCCGTAATCCCACTCTTTAGATCCCTTTGTATCCTGCGGAAGTTTGTCTGTCCTTCGTTCATCCTCTGCCTGAACCAATAATTCAACGATTAATTTTTGTTTCAATTCCTGGGAAGTCTGTCAGACATACTGAAACCCGAATTCAACTCACGATTTGTGCATTCGACGTCACGAAAATCTGTTTCAACCGATCATGGAGAGCCGGGTCTTGCTTGTAATGATTTTTCATGAAGTCTGGGTCCACTAGAATCAATAAATCCCCCAATCACCCCATTAAACAATTCATTGTACCCATCATGAATTAATTCATCAACTTGCAGGTAAAAACATGAATTGATTCTACGAAAAAAAGGCGATAAGTGCCCGACATTCATTCATTCATTATCTCCTCAAATTCTGAAAACATTCCTGTAATTACTTTCCCGAATTACTTACCTTTATCAGCAATTTTTTTCTGCGCCATCGTGGACGGATAGGCCGGAGCAGGTGTGGGTTTCTCCCTGCTGATGACCCTCTCCGCCCTCTCAACGATATTATAAGTCCTCGCAGGCCTCACGAATTTTGCCTTAATATTCCCCATAACGAGTTCAACAATAAAAGTCCAGTGATCGAGAATGTACTCCCGAAATCTCCTGGATGTGGTGTTCACGTGCTGAGTTGATCAGTGCCTTCAGAGGTTACTCCGAATGATTGTTCTCTGCAAAAATGACATTCCCACCCCAACCAATAACCCCAAAGCCCCCCGTTCCCCTGAACGACGAAGATGATATGAATGAACAATTGACAAAATCACTTGAACTCCCCAAACCCAAGGAACACTTATTCGATAACCGAAGCCGACTGTTTACATGTGCTCAGATGCACATGTTAAATAACTCCAACCTTGTCCAGCAGATTGCGTTTTACAGTTTCATATTACGTGCCGATCGTTGACGTGTAGTTAACCTGCTGCTTCCCAAAAGCTGTTTCGAAGTGTTATGGTAGATATGGCATCGAAGAAGGATTCTAAGGACAATGGAAACCTGGTAAATACGATTAACATATTGCTTGAACAATCTCCAAACCCTCCTGGACCCAAAGAAAACAATATTTCACTCATAATATCCCCTAAAGCCCCTCAGCAACTAAAAAATAACCTAGAGAGAGCCCCGAAAACAAATTAAATCTCTCCTTGGTCTCCTTGAGATCCTCAAGAAGCTCCAGGAGCCTCAACATCGCCCCTCGAGGCTCTCGATTTCTCCCGGCTCCAACTGGAGCTTCTCCCTTATCCCAGTCTCCTCCAGGCTCAGGGAATCCACTTCCTTCATTAAATCCCTGTCTTTTGCTCTCGTTTTTCTCTTGAGATCCAAGAGGTCCATCTGGTACTGGTACTCATGACACTAGACCAAAAATGATTGTTAACTTCTCATTACAGCCCGTAAAAGTCAACAAATGGGACGGAGCAGCTGTGAAGAACGCCCTGGACGATGCTGTCAAGGACGTCCTCACCAGGAAGTACAACTATGCCGAGAATTTTGCTCTTCTTGATGTGCGTCTGGTGATCTGTGGAATTGCAGTGGCAGTTGCCAGTGTTGCTCTGCTATGGGATTACTTGTATCCATTCCCAGCCTCCAGGCACGTCCTCGTCACCTGTGTCTCCATTTATTTCATTCTCATGGCAATCCTGAATGTTTACACTACGTATAAGGAGAAGGCAATCTTCGTCGTTGCTGTTCAGAGGTGACAAATGCTTCTCTACTTCTCTAGCAAATCAATTGACATTAATTCTAAATTCATTGGATGAATTTAGTTCTCCAGGAATGGCGGCAGTTGTAAATTGAGCAATTGCATATTCAACTTTGTTTCTTCGGTTTCTTTTCAAGGGATCCAGCGGGCTTTGATCCTGACTGCACCTGGCAGGCCTCGTCCTACCTGAAGAAGTACGACGACCAGTACAACCTCGTGTTGTCAGTGAGGAACGAGCAGACTGGAGTCACCAACGACAGCCAATTCACGAAATCAGTGGCTCACTTCATTGATACCAATGGAGTTGTGGTTCCAGAGCAGGTGGAGGCTGCTGTCAGTAATCTACACGACAGCCTGACGAGTCAACGTAAAGATAAATAACAGACTCAAGAGGCTTGACGGTTTTACCATTAATTCATTCTTGTGATCTAACTGAACATTCTTAATTAATTTTAACCTGAATTCACGTTCATAAGTTTCAGTTGTCTTTTGTAAGATACAGTACGAATAAACAAATTGTTCCATAATATTAGATTTTAATAAAGCAATCTTTTTATTTATTACTCCCCCTCAATCCTCATCATCTCCTGCTCGCAACTTCTCTTCGTCTCCCCCTCCGTTGCCACCAGCTCCTCCAGAGCCTCCAACTGGCTCTCTTCTTCATCTTGCTCTGTTCCTCCTTCTCCAAGTTCCTGGTCCTCTCCTCCACCTGCTCCTTCCCCAAATTGTCAAAGGCTTTTAAGTCCTGGATCAGGGGAATGGGTCTGGTACCCATTCCCCTGATCCAGGATTGTCGCCTTCAATTCCTTCGGAAATAATTAATTCTAATGTAATTTAATCTCTAATAATTTTATTTAATAAACTTTGACATCTCTCCTGAGATCTAATACAAGAAAAACGAAAGACTTTCCAATGATATTTAACAATCACACTCGAAAAAATAAAAAAATGAACAAATGAATAATTACAGAACTCGTAAAAAACCAGGGGAAGATCTTCAAGTGAAATTATTTTTCCTCTTGACCCCTTTCTTAAGAAAAAAAAGGAAATTAAATGGCGAAAAAATGGAAAAGCAATCTTTACTCCCCAGAATCTCTCGCAATCATCTGGAGAGCCTCTCCCTTGCTGCAGGCCTCCACGTGCGAGCAATCATGAGCAGAGGTCACCTTGAGCGACTTCTCAGCCATCATCAGCAACTCGCGCCTGAACGTGACAATAAAAAACTGTGCACTCTCACTGAGTCCATGAATGAGCTCAGCGACAGATGTCCTGGAGCTCTCATCAAGTGCTTTATCAACTTCGTCAAGTAGATAAAAAGGCGCAGGCTTGAACCTATGAACCGCAAATATCAGACTGAGAGCGACGACAGTCTTCTGCCCCCCGGAGAGCTGATACATTCTCTCCACCTGCTGCCTCCCCACAAAAGTCGCCCTGACCCTGACGCCCGCGACCGTCGCCCAGTCGGCCTCCTCAACCTCGCGCCCATGCTCTTCTACTGGATAGAGACAAGCCCTGCCATTGGCCACAATCTCCCCAAAGATCTCTCCAAAAAACTCGTTGATCCTCTCGAAACCCACCCTCAGAGCCTCGACCCTCTCCGCCTCAATCCTCGCCATCTCCTCCTCGCACCCCCTCTTCCTCTCCCCCTCCAGCGCCACCAGCTCCTCCAGAGCCTCCACGTGTCTCTCCAGCTTCTTCATCTTGCCCTTGATGCCGAGGTCCACGGACCCCAGCCTCTGCTCCTCCTTCGCCATGTTCCCAATCCTCTTCTCCAACGACTTCTTCCCCAGGCCATGAAAAACCCCAGAGTTCTGGATGTTGGGAATGGTCCCCAAACTAGTCAACCTCACCTCCCACTCGTTAACCCTCGTCTTCACCTCCTCGATCTTCGCTTTAAGTGCCTCGGCGTCCTCCTTGACCGCCTCCCAGGTCATCCTGGCCTTCTCCCTCTGGAACTCGAGCTCCCTCAGGGACTTCTTAGCATCGGGAAGTCTCCTCGTGAGAGCCATGATCTTCTCGTTGATCTGCTCGAGCCTCCCCTGCACTCCCTCCAGAGCCTTCCTGGCTCTCTCCAGCTTCTGCTGGACAAATACGCGTCGTTCCTGGAGGATATCAGCAGAAAAATCCCCCGCATGGTCCTCCAGGTCCTCTCGATCCTGCTGGAGACGAGACAAAATTTTCCTGAGGGACTCGAGCCTCGCCTGCAAGCGGGGAACGTCTTCGGTCGCTTTCCTCATTCGCTTCTCCAGAGATGAGGACTTCCTCTGGAGCTCTTGGATCGATGTCTCGACCTCGTCGATAGGCGTCCCCAGCAGCTCCTCAATTTCTGCCTCAGCCGCCGAAAGCTCTCGCCTCGACTCCTCGAGCCTCATCCTCCCGTCGTCCAGGAACTTCTTCAACGGGAAGTAGGCGTCGTTCCTGAGCTCCACGTTCCTGGAAGCTTCTGCAATGGAGATCTGGAGCTTCGAGATGTGTTGCTCAGATGCGTAAATCTTACTATCCAACTTCTGGACTTCAGTCATCGGGGAGAGGAGTTCCTCGTCAATCTTCTGGAGGCAGTGGACAAGACGCCGTTCATTGGAATTGAGCTCGTCGAGTTTGTCCCTCAAGTCTGAGTACTTTTTGTAGAGATTCACTCGGGATTTCGTTCTGTCTCGAAAGCCACCTTTGAATTTTCCCCTCCCCAGGACCTGGACAAACAAATAATTGATCAAAAACGAGAATGGCCAGTTAGGACTGTCCTTTAAACTCTGATTTTCACCTGTTGTCCGTGGAGAGTGATCGCCTGAAGGTTGTAAGTGTTGGCGATCTTGATGCCAGTCCCCAGATCCTTGACGACAACGGTCCTCCCAAAAACAAAGTCAACAGCCTTCTTAAACTCCTGCTCACAAGGTTCAAGGAACTCGACCATGGGTTTATAATCAGACCTATTCTCCGAAGGATAGCTCACATCCAGCCCCTCAACATCCCCGAGAGGAATGAAATTAACGATTCCCCGCATGTTCTTCTCCTTCATCTCCCTGAGAACCTCGAAGATCACCAGTCTGTCTCTGACGACATGATGGAACAGCTGTTCGCCAGCCCTGACCTCCATGGCGAAAGCGACGGAAGGTTTTCTACACGTGAAAACCTCCAGCAAAATCCCCATGACCCCATTGACAAGGTGCAGCCTGTCATCCCTCTGCCGCCAATCGTCCAGAATCTTCCGTACCGAGTCGATCCCCTGGAGGACATCCCCTCTGACCATCTCCAGTAGCTTTCGTTTAATCGTCTCAATCCTGTTTGCCAGCCCCTCAATGTCATCACGAAGCACGTCAGCCTCCCTCTGCAGCTCCTTCCTGCGCTCGAGGATGTCACCCCTGGACTTCTGGAGCTCTTCCTTCTCCCTCCTCTGGTCACGCAGCAGGAGCTTCACTTCGTTCAGCTGATTCCTCAGCCTCTCCAACTCTCTCTCAGCCTCGGCTTTCTGAGCAAAAGCCGTGGCCTCGTTGATCTCCTGCTGGGCGACCTCCTCCTCCTCCTCCTGGATCGTCCTGTTGATTTGGGAGGTCCTGGGCATTACCTCACTCAGGTCGTAATCCCCAGCCCTCAACTTCTCGATCATCACCCTCTTCCGGAAGAGCGCCACCAGCTGGTACTCGTAGCGCTCCAGACCTCGAGAGGCCTCGTCACGAGTCGCCATGGCCTCCAGGAGCTCCCCCTCGAGGCTCTTCAATTTCTCCTCGTGCTCGGAGATCGTAGACACCAGCTTCTGACGTCGCGCCTCGAGGCTCTCGATTTCCCCCGACTCCAATCCCTCGAGCTTCTCCCTGATCTCGGCCTTCTCCAGGCTCAGGGTGTGCATTTCCTTCGTTAAATCGATGTCTTCGGCTGTCGTTTTCCTCTTCAGATTCTCCAGGAGGTCCAGCTCGTTCTGCAGTGAGGAGATCTCAGTGCTCAACGACGAACACTTCAAGCTCAAGGAGTCATAGGCTCCCTGGGCCTCCTCGGCTTTCAGGCGCTCCTCCTCGTAGGGCGTCGAGAGAGTCGCCAGCTCTGACCTGAGCTCCTGGAGATTCAACTCGCAGAGCTTGTGCTCCAGGTAACGCTTCGTCTTGTTTATCTTCTGGAAGCGGTTGAATCTGCTGAGGAGGCTCGACAGACTCTCCCTGGACATCTCGTAATCTCGCTGCAGGACCTCAATCCGCTCGGACTTCTTCGCGATCTCCGAGAGGAGGCTCGCGATGCCCTCGTTGAACCTGTGGACTCCAATTGCTGTGGAGATCACGGTAAATCTGGGGGAGACATTTTGGAAGAAGAAAATCAGGTGAAAAGGGCTGTCAATTTTTATTTGACGGAAATGCTTTCCCCAGCTCGAGGAGGAGATTTTTTATCTTTGTTCCTCACCTGATGGAGTCGTCGCCAGTGGCCAGGCGAGCCACCTCGTCCGAACGAACGATGTAGTAGGGGTTCTCCTTGGAGAAGACGGGCTCGAGTAGCTGGAAGAGGTCTGATGGATCCAGTTTCTCGTTGTTCAAGGTGAAACGGTCGAAGTCGAGGGAGATTACCCTGCGAATTCGAACCTCCGGGTCGTCAACTGCGAGGACATTGTCCTCGTTGCAGATGATGATCTCGACTGAGGCTGATCTGGTGTGATTTATGGGATTGTCATTGATCACTGAGATCCTTTGCTCTTTTGTGATTGGGTAGTAGCGGTCACTCAGGACGAAGCTGATGGACTCCAAGAGGCTGCTCTTGCCGGAACCATTGCGACCAACTAGGAGGAATTGTCGTTGAAGTCAGGATGACGATTTATCATGTGATATTGTAGAAGAGCAATGAACACTGTTGGATTCCGATGAATGTCGAATTATCTCGGTAATCAATGGCTTTTGGAGAAAATGTCAGAAGGAACTTTTTGGCGAGCATTTCTTCAGCTGCAAAAATGATCTTATGACATTTTTCTCTGGAGTCACTCATTAC
>JAPYZM010000301.1:46580-62866 GCA_030522845.1 Psyttalia concolor
GAAAAATTGATTTCCGCCATTTTCTCCAACGGATTGTTCATGAGTTCTTGGAAAAAACCCTCTAGGTCACCAAAAAAATTCAGAAAATTGGTACATACCTATGGCATTGTGTCCCGGGTGCAAGCCACCGATGACGTGGTGCCCCTTAAAAGACCTGAAGTTCTCGATGACGATCTGAAACGAAGAATAGCGTGCTTTGTCACCCAAAACCAAAGAACAATGGATTGATTGATATCCTAGACATCTCCCGACGACTTCGTGACCTCATTAACTCCAATGAAGTGTTAAAACTGCTAAATTACCTGTTTTATGTACATTTCTAAGCAAAAAACCCGAACTCTGTGCTCCAGCCCTTCCAAGACCGCCAAAAGCGAGGGAATTCGTGAAAATATCGAGAAATGGCGGTCATTTCCGACTCCTGCAGGCCATTTCCGGTCCACTTCCACTTCAAAAATCCTCCCGAGAGTCACGTCCTCCCAAAGCTCCCAAAAAAAAACCATCTCCACTCACCGCAAATAAACAAAATACCAAATTTACGATAATAATTGGCTAATTTTTTCTCTTATTTTTTTTATTTCTTGAAAAACTGTCAGCTCCATTAAAATTACAAATACAAGGGCGAATCAACCCCAGGGCGAATTTCCCAGTTGAAGCCTCACGAATGGAATCCAAAATACAGGAGAACCTATGAAAAATTGATAACGACGTTGCTTTCATTCTCATAATAAAAATAAATATGTTTCTATGTTTTTATCCGTGAGTGGTGTCGTCCTCAACAAAGTCAGCGGCCTCCTCTCTGGTGACACACTCGACGTGGGACACTTTATTCCTGAATTTGACGCCGTAAAATTTGTTCGCGTGCTGGAGTAATTCAGGTCTGCAATAAAATGACAAAAACGAGCGACCAATTAATTTTTCAATTCCCTGATTGGAGTTACTCAAGTCCAAGGACAATTAAAAAAATCAAAATATTCAGCCATTTTGATTGTCCACCAATTTTTACCTGAAAGTCGTCGTAATGAACTGGGCATCGGAGCTCAGCTCGTGAATCATATCGGCCACGGCTTTTCTGTGCTGGGCATCGAGAGCCTGATCGATCTCGTCGAACAGATAAAAAGGGGCTGGGTCGCACTTTTGAATGGCGAATATGAGGGCCAGCGCCACGAGGGACTTCTGCCCACCCGACAGCTGATTCATCTCCCTCATCTCCGCTCTCTGTCCAGTGAATGACACCCGAATCCCTGAAAGATACCATCAAAGCCTGATTTTAACTTGACTTGGACAATTATCAAATGATCTAAACCCTTTTTCTGGCAGGATTTCATTCAGAAAAAATGAAAGCTCTCAACTTTCTCCCCACGTCTAGAGACAAAAAATTGAAATGACAACAATCAACTCACCAACGCCAATGAACCGATCAGAATCAGCAGCAGTGGACGTGTCATCGTCGCCCTCTTCGCCATCAGCAGTCTTCATAACCAGCTGAGCATGCCCAGTGGGCACGAGTTTCTTGAAGACCTCACTGAAGTACTTGCTGACCTGTTTAAAAGTGAACTGAATAGCCTCACACTTCCTCATCTCCAGAACATTCATCAACTCCTTGATCTTCTCATCGCCTCTGTCCAACTCCTCCTTCCTCTTCACCAGCTTCTCCTTCTGATCGCTGAACGACATAAACTGATCCAGCGCCTTCTTATTAACATGACTGTACTTCTTCAGCTGATTATTAGCCTTCTCCATCTCCTTGAACAGCTGTTTCGTCGACATATTTCCAAACTTCTCGTACGCCTCAGGCGACGGTAGTGCCCCCAATTCTGTGATCTTCTGTGTACACTCAGTGATCTTCTGCTGTAAAATATTCTGCTTGCTGGCGAGCTTCTCAAGATCCTTGGCATCAGACTCAATTTTCTCCTGTACCTCCTTCTCCTTCGCCTTCCACTTCTCCACCTCAGCAGCCTCGGCCTTCTGCTTCTTGGTGGCGCCTCCCACCTTCTCATTCATCGCCTTAAAATCAGAATTCACCTTGACCAACCGCTTCTCAATATCGGACAGCTGAGCTTTGCTGGTCTCCAGCTGTCTCTGCCTGTCCTCCACGGAGATCTCCTGAAGCGCCTGCACAAGTTCGTCCTTCCTCCGATGCAGATTATTCGTGAGAAGATTCTCAAGTTTGTTCTTCTCCGCCTCAAGCCTCATACGCTTGGCAAAAGCCTCCTTATTCTCCTTAGTGAGTGTCCTTATCTCGTCGTTGAGGGTGTCCACCTGGCGTTGATCAGCCACCGACAGCTGGGCCATCAAGTCCTGATGAAGTTCACTCTCGAGTCCCTCCTTAGTCGCCCTCATCGCCTCCAAATTTGACGTGCACTGAGCAAGACTCCTCTCCTTGGGTGTCCTATACCTCTCAATGGCCGACAGCTCCTCCTTCATCAGCCTGATCTCCGCCTTCATCTTATCATAAATATCCTTGGCCTTGCTATTCTTCGTCTCCGTCCTCTGCATCTCACTGACATAAGACGAGATATTCTGATCTGCTTTCTTGATCTCATCCCTCAACGTCGACAATTCATTCTCCATCGTCGCGATCTGCGCCATCAGTTCGGACCTCGTCTTCTGGATCTCAAGCCGGGATCTGAGAGTATTGAAATATCCCCCAGTGAGGGATCCCTTGGACGACACCTGATCCCCCTCCAGAGTAACGCAGTCCAGTCCAGAAGTTCTCGCCAGATTAGTCGCAGCTTCCAAATTCCTGCAGATCAAGGTCTTCCCAAAGATATACCTCATCGCCCTGTCATACTTGCCATCATAATTCAGCTTGGATATCATGGGAATAGCATCACTGGTGTCTGGATAATCAATGGTCTTGACGTGCAGACGATTGAGTGGCATGAAGGTGACCTCGCCCGGCAGTCTCTGATTGTTCATCTCCTTCAGGATTTTCGTTCCAAACTTATCCGTCTCCACGATATGATGGAAGAGCCGATTTCCAGCTGTCACCTCCACCGCCATATAAACACTCTTATCGCAATCAAAGTTCTCGATGACGGGGCCGTAGTAGGAGTTGACCTCGTGTGCCATATCCGGTCGTTCCTTGAAAGTCTCGAGAACTCTTCGGACCGAGTCTCGGCCATTGAGAATGGGTTTGCCGGCCATTGATCGTAGGCTCTGGTCAGCCTTCGCCAGGTCCTCCTTCAGTCCAGAGAGATTCAACTGGAGGACACTCTCCTTTCTGTACTGCTCCTTCCTCTGCGCCTGGCAGGCGTCCTTCTGCTTAGTCAGCTCGTAGTAGTGCTTGTTGTGCTCGTCAATTGACGCCCTCTGCTTCTCCATTTCCTTGGTGTACTCCTCGATCTTCTTCTCGAGATCCTTCTGCTTCTCCGCGTCCTTCTTCAGGTCCTCGCTGATCTTCTTCTGGTGATCCTCCTTGTCCCGGATCTGCTTGGTCAGCTGCTTGAGCTCGTTCTGAATCCACTTGTCCCGGTCGTCTTTGCTCGTGAATTGGGAGCCCCTCCCTTGCTTGGCATAAAGCTCCTTGCGCTTCTGCTCTTTGAGGGCCATTGCCCGGGTGTACTCCTCCTCCCGTCGCTTCATCTCCTCGTACTCGGGGCGGATTTTCTCCAGCTCTTTCTCCCTCAGGGCAATGTTGTCCTTGAGCTTCTCCAACTCTTGTTGCGCACGTTTTCTGCTGTCGTTGTCGCCCTTCACCTCCTCGAGGAGGTCGTTTATCGTGAGGGTGAGCTTGGTCTTCTCCTTGAGCAGCTGCTGCTGCTCGGCACTCAGGGTGTCGCGCTCCTCTTTTGTCGATTGGACTTCCTTCTTGGCTTCCTTGAGCCTCTTGGAGGCCGATCGAACGTTCTCTTGGGCCGTCTTCGCCTCCGAGCCCAGCCGCGCCTGCTCTGCTCCACTGTTAGCCCGCGATGCCTCCAGGTCCTCCAGCTTTCGCTTGTTCTCCTTCAGCTCGCGCTCGTGGATCGTGTACTCCAGGCATCGCCGCTGCTTGTCCCAGCGCTGGTACTCCTTCAGCTCTTCTTTCTCTTCTTTCAGGGTTTGCAGACGCTCCTCGATTGTTCGGAGGAAGTCGTCAATTTTCTCCAGCTTTCCCTCGGTCTCTTTGAGGATTGACTTGGACTCCTCCCGACGGTCGTCGTAGACCCGAGTGCCCGCCACCTCGCGCAGGAGCTTCAGCCGTTGGGAGTCCGGGGCTGTTGCCATCTGATTGATCTTTCCTTGTTTGACGATGTAGTAGGGATTCGAGCGCGAGAATCCAGCCGACTCCAGGAGGTTCATTATGTCGCTGCGCGTCACGTTCTTTTTGTTCAGGAAGTACTGGTCCTTTTTGGAACCAATCACTCGGCGCAGGTACACCTCGTCCTTGTCGATCGGCAGACGACCGTCGGAATTGTCGAAGATTATCTCCACATACGCCGATATCACCCGCGGCCCTGTGCCCTCGTGCAGCAGACCCTGGCGCTGGTCCGGCCGCAGGTGGGAGAACTCGTCGGAGAGGACGAACTGAATTGCGTAGAAGAAGTTACTCTTACCCGAACCATTTCTGCCGACTGGAATCCAGAGGATTTTTTGATCAACAACTTTTTTATTTCAGGAAGCATTCAAGGATTTCAATGAGTTTTAATTTTTCTTTTTAGGGGAATTGAAAATATTAATAAGGCATTGAAATTATTTTGAGTTTAAGGCCCGGGTAGACCTCCGACCGAACGTTATCTGGATTGGTTTGGATTGGAATTGATGAATCAGCTGAGGTGTCTCTTTGGAAACTCATTTTTTGTGATAATTAGGGCCTCATATATTTTTGAAAAAAAACTAAGGCTAGGATTGAGGAGATAAAATAATTGTTTACAGACAGAAATTGATACTGACCAACAACATTATGTCTAGGATCGAAGGGCTCGACGACCGTCTGCTCCCGGTAGGACTTGAAGCCCTGAATAATAACCTAAACCAAAAGAAAATGATCAATAAATAATAATCATTTAATTATGAACAAAAATAATCCCCAGTTGAATTACTCCAGTAGCTTCTGGGGCATAACCTCAAAACCCCCAGACGATTTCAGGACAATTTCAGTGAATGAAAGGACTCCAAGGACGGGAGTGCGATCTTCCACAAAAAAATTTGCACCTCGAGGGCCAGCCAATGCTCGAATAATTGTTAATTTGTTCAAAGCAAAGAAAGCGTCATTTTTTCCCCGGAGATGTCCGATGTCTTGCACTCCTAGTGCTACTCGAGAATAAACTCGGGAGCTGGGGGATTCTCACCTGCTTGATAAACATCCTGAATCGTCCTGGATTATTTCAACATTCTCAAGAATATAAATTCTCGATTTTCAGTCCAGTTGTTGCGAATTTGCTCTACGTCAGGAACAACAAAAACATTGTCAAATTAGTGGGCAGCCGACATATTGACAAATTCGACTAATCTAGGGACTTAAAAATCCCTAGATTGGGCGGGAGTCCATTTTCTGATACCAACTGGTGATAAAAAAACTCCAGATCAGTCGACAGCAAATCCAAAATTCTGTTTATACCGAGAAATAATTATATCAGTAATAAAAAACCAAGAACATTCCTTTCATTACTCATTTTGGCAGCCGAAAATTCCTGTCGCCCTAAAAAAAATCTGCTCTGACGTTTCTTCCAATCCATTAGAGAGTTGTATTAGCAAAAAAATCTGCAAAAGTATTTTTGTAATGGGTAATTGTGTTGAATGCGTGCAGACTGGGTAGAAAAGATCAATAAAGAATTTTATTTTCTATCGTTTCCATTAATGTCAAGACACTCCCTTAGCTGATAAATTGTTTAATTAAGACTAATGATGAATACTGAGAGCATCACTCTGAACTTCATGATTCAATTGCGTCTGCAGATTGGACAATTTGTTCTTCAATGCAGCAATTCCCATCATAACAATATTCTCGGGTTTCAGTGCTCCACTGCTCTCGACGTTGAAGAAGTATTTGTTAGGTTTAGCTTCCCAGTTGAAAGGAGCTTCATCTAAAAAAGAACACTGATATTATTTGAAGAAGAATAATAAAAGCCTCCTCGCATGTTTAATTTCCAAAAACTGTGAAATTATTCCAAATTGTAACCCGAACAAACAAATTCAAGATAATTCCAGCCAAGACTTCAGAGCACTTTTGACAACGGATTAATTAAATTTTAATTGATTCCCCTCAATTCAATCCATTCATTTCCTTCAATTATTAGCCTCGCAAACTGACGTCGTACTGAATAAATAAATGAATGAAATCATGATTGACGTTTGGCGAAGATTTCCTACGTACATTGATCTTCCTCGAGCTCACTGTACTCTGATTTTGGCCACTCGTCGGGCTTCGGGAAGAGAGTGTGCCGCATGACATTGTCAGGATCGTACTCGAAGCAGACACCAGCTGTTGGATTCCACTTGGCGTGCTCCTTGCCGAAGCCTTTCTTTGCGTAGGCTCGGAGTTTCAATTCCTGGCCTTTCCTGAGCTTTACGATCAATATTTCTGCAATGAAAATCAATTTTGAGGGGTTCTCAATTCACCTGTCAATGATTAAAGAAAAGAAATCCGAAGACATCAACTTGCAGCAAGTGAAAGCAGATTGACTGCTTTCCCTAGATCGTCAATATCCGGCAACAAAATGAACCGATTTCGTCGAATTTGAGCTCATTCTCAAGCTTATGGAATCATCCGATTGTCGACTAGAGATCATGAACTTTCACTCTGCCGTTCTCGAGTTATTGACGATTGAAAACACTGGATTTACTCCAACTCTCCTCGACAATCCGTTGCTAAATCATTATAATTACCATCAGTCTCTCCATATTCACTGGCATCATCCTCCCTGTGCCTGGACGTCACTGGCAAGACCCGGGGATCACTGGACTTGAGATCAGCAGTTGTGACGTGCCTCGTCTGCTCCTCAGAGCACTTGACATCCAGCGTGAACTCGACACTGCACTCGGGACAGAAGTCCATGCACGAGCAGTCCCTGGAGTACTGGATCTTCTCCACAACTTCATCGCTGATCAAGGGAATCATTCCGATCCTGTGAGCGAGGAATTCGTCGCTGAGAACTGTTGAATTCGCCTCCAGTTGGACCCAGTCGATGGCTAGGGTTGGGGTCTCCGCGATAAAGACTCGTCTCATACTGTTTGCAACACTAGAAAAGCAATTATTTCGTTTTTGAGAATCAAACTGGCATTAAAAATTTTTTTCTGGAGCTACAGATGATTGTCACCGATCTGTAGGATATATCTGGTGATTGGAAATATCCTTTGGTTGAGAAATCACTCATTAGAGCTATTTTTATTGCTGGAGAATGAGGTTTTCTGTTAATTATCGGGTTTGTTTGTTGATTCTCACAGTTACTAACCTCAATTCTGTGTCCTCGACCTGAAATTTGACATTTTCCTCATTTAATTCACTGATGTGGACCGATGGCTGATTAGCATAAGGCATCCTCACCACTTAATTAATTAATTATCACTGAGTAATTATTTATTTACTCTTTTCCTCGTCAATTGTCTGTTTATTTTCGGTTGTAAGCTGTAGAAGATCGAGGTTCCTCTGCAATGTGTCAGGTCGGTCAACTCCAAAAATCCCTAAAATTCCCTAGATTTTTTCATTTTCTGCATTGCATTTGACATTGTCTTTTTTTCGTTGTTTATTATCGACAAATCAAGGCCAGGGTAGAAGGATATTTATCCAAATTATCCCCACGAAATTCGCCAGAAAATTATTAATAACAAAACTGTATTTTAGGGAAAGTTGATTTACGGTTTTTTGGGACATTCCAAAAATGTAATTATTAGCTCGACTCTGGAGGTGTCCCCCGGGTTGTTTCTGCAACTCTGGAGGTGTCTCGAGTTGTAATCCAATTTGATGGGGTCAGTTTGGTAACAAAAAATCGAGAAGAGTATTTTCTTATCACACTTGAAATTATTATTCAGTCCAAAAGATTTACATTCTAGAAAGTAACTGAGTCATACATCGGAGATTCAACTACATCGCGCAATTAGTGGTAATTAAACATTGTTAATTAAATAAATAGCTAACTTACCAGGTCGTATTTCATTAATTCCACACTTACAAAATCCTCAACTAATCGAATAATCAATTAAACAATGAGAATGGCACGTAATTCAGTATTTAAAGTGGTAGAAGAAACAACTCATCAATTCCATTGTCATTAATCGCTCAATTATCCCGAGAACGAGTAGAAATAACCAAAAAAGTCATAAGAGTTTGTTTGTAGGCGATGAAATTTTAGAGATATAAAATCTTATGACGTTTTCTCCTAAATCCACTAGTTAACAAGATACTTATCAATTTTACATTAACAAAAAATTAAATCTACAAAACACTCAATTTTTTTTCGTTCAATTTATCATTCAAGGAACTCTGAAGAACGCCTCTCGTTACATTTTACCACTTCGTCACTACTAAATAATCATGTGGAAGACAGTGCAAATTGACAAGTGTCCAAACTTGGAAATTTAAACAATCTCCATTAAATTAATGCCGAGTAATTAGTGACAATTGTCTCATTTTCTTTTCTTTCTTTATCAGTTCCAATTGACATTAAAAAAATGCGTGAAAAAATGATTTTTGGTGTTGGCTACCTGCAGACGTAAAGAAACAAAATAATATTATAAATGAATGAGAGGAGACAGCCGTCGAAGAATATGAGAAATGCTTTGAGGCATTTTCTGTTGCGATTGACTCGTCGACGACTCGTAAATTTCTGGATCAACCATTTTCTCAACGAGTTTCAGAGCTCGTCAGTGAAGCGTTCAATGTCTTGGAGGTAATCCCCGTAATCTGTTGCCTCACTACCCACGAAGACGTCGTGATGCTCAAGGACTTCGTCGTAGGAGAGGCGATTGTCGTGATCGTCGTCGGAGGCGGCGAACAGATGATCGACCTCGTCAGTGGCTAAGTCACTAAAAAAATCATTTAAAAAACCAAAGCAATTGTTTAAATAACTCGATAACCAATTGATTGACAAGAAAACGTTCCAAGATCTTTTTTCTAGAGAATTTATCGAGCCACAAAAAACGTCCCAGACATTTTCCTCTAAATCCTACAACTCGAGAGCCATCGTCAAAACAAGCAAAGGAAAGTGTGCTCATGTCTGAATGAAGAGAAAAGAATCGGTAATTACTCATTGCTCGGCACCAGCCAGGCCAATATCTCTCCGGAGTCGAGTTTGCCGTCGCCATTTTTATCGTGCTCATGATCGAATTTATCCTTTTCCGCCAGCAGCCACTCTTTGTCTTCATTCCTGGCCCTGGATCCCAGGAACTCCTGAAAACTGATGAATCCATCGTTGTCAGAGTCTTTGTCAGCCAGTGACTGCTGGAGCAGAAGAGGGAACATCCTGGGTGTCTCCTCGGGGTGAGTGTAAGCTTTGAACTCCTCTGGGTCCAGCAGGCCGTCCTTATCCAGGTCTGCTGCTCCGAATGTTGCCTTGTCATCGCTGACGAGTTTCTCGTCGAACGCCAGATCCTCTGGGTCTGAGCCGTACGTGTCCTGGAGCATCTCCTCCCAGCTGATTTTGCCGTCGTCATTGGCGTCCGCGTCCTCCAAACGATCCCTCGATTCCTCCGCTGATAGCATACTAAAAGAAACCAGAAAAAAAATTCATGAATGAGCAAAAATAAAACTAATTTCAGAGACAGTCTTCGTGACATCATTAACTTCTCGTTAATTGCGTAATTATCTTGAGAATGAGCAGATTTTGAGGAAATGTCATCAGATGTTTTTTAATTTTCATGAAATTCTTGAGAAGACATTTTTTATGACATTTTCCCCTGGATCCAGCGGGTAATGAGATAATTGGAGAATCTAATTCAATAGCAGAATGAGGAAACATGAAAACTTGGAGATTACGTTCAGATAATTGTTCAATTACCTTCAAAATGGGTGGATGTAGAGGAAAGTGGCATTAGAACTTTTTTGTAGGTAATTAAATTCTACATAAGAATGGTCTCTATGAATATTACCTGAAAGACCTTAGAATCCAGGCTTTCAACTCATTTCTCTCGATGAAGCCATCTTTATTCAAGTCCATTTTCTCTAGAAGTATTTTGAGCCTCTTTTTGGACTCTTCAATGGGCAAGTGGTGAAATTCTTCAGCTTCTCTGACACTCCCTGCATTGGAATTATCATAAATCATTAAAGTCAGTGAATTAATCGTCTTACATCTGCCACAAACAAATTAAAGCGTCCAAGTTGTTCATTTGCAATTGCTGACATTTTTTCTTATTCTAGAGAATTCAGAATTTTTTCCAAAGAAAAAGGGAGATATCGGGTAGTTAAGACCTCACCTAGAATGGCCTCATGATCAAACTCCTCATGATGCTCCCCATCGACGTAGTGATCGCTGTCCCTGGGGCTGAAAGCCCCATCCTGAGTCCTCTCACTGCCCCCAGGCTTGTTGTGCTGGTGCGTATGAATATGAGCAGAAGCTGCCCCGACACCTCTGGAAACTCCCAGCCAGCACACCACCACCACCAACGGCACAATTGTCCTCCCAGGTGCCCACATGCTCCTTCTCATCCACCGGGATGAAGTGAAACGGCCACTGAATCAGTAAAATACCATTCACGGTCAAAGGTTAAGTCTCTTGGAGTATTTTGACAGCTTCAGCGCTGGGTTGGGTTGGGTTTCGTCGGTCGGGTGGGTTTTCATCAGTGTCACCTCCCCGACCATCCACCGGTGGACCAATCCCAGAGGGACAGATGGCAGCTACCTAGAGCCAGCAGGGATCGTGCAGAGCTACCTATAGTGGTAGAAAATAAATTAATTTCAAACAATTTCAATCAAACTCGCAGAAGAGGTGCATATTTTGGAAACATAAATTTGGGCTAAATTCAATGGCCGTCAAAGGTACCTCAGTACCTAATCGATTTACTCATTACTCTTCCATTTATTAAGTAAGGTCCGGGTAGGGAGAATTTACAATTGTCAATTGTTCGAAATTAATTTATTTTTAATAGCGAAAAACTAAAATTACAATACCTTTCACCACCTTCGAACCACCAAACGATTGCAATAATCCAAATTTGCATACCTGCACCTCCCCCGCTAGCTAGAGGTACGTTAAAATCTATTTAAAAAAATTATAATTAACGGAAAACAATAATTTTCTCTTCTGCAGAAATAATTTGCTAAATGAAAAATATTTCCACAATTTTGTTCATATTAAAAAAAATCGAGACACCCGAGCAATTTTACAATAATTTCTATTCTATAATAAATAACTCAACAATGGAATAAAAAATAAAGATAATATTTTCAAGGATAAAAAATACTAAAAAAATTGTTCGTAAAAAAATTATTTCCTCCATAAAAATATTGACGCATTAAACTAAAAATTTGAAGACACTAAAATCCATTAAAAAATATAGGATTAACAATAAACAATGAATTTCTCTTTGGCAAGGAACGCCTGAGCCCCCCCGTCCCGGATAATTCAGTTTTGTTTGCTCGTCAAGCTCCCATAATTCGCAATATTCTCAGAAAATCCTGGCGTAACTAATTATCATGGCATATTTTAAACAAATGTACAAACCCGAAGATTGCAGTTCTCTTGGCGTGAATAATCGTCAGTCTGCGTGAGGCGCAATCAGAGGACAAGTTGAAATCACCAGAACATTTTTTTCTCCATTATTTATTTTTCAGTTATTACTGTTTGAATTTTTTGATGATGAAAAATTAAGGCCGAGACCAACGAACCGAACGCCAACTGCTCTGCGCTGACATTGCACGTTGAGTTTTGAGTGAGGCATTAGCATCGGGAGGGACTGAAAAAAAAAAGGAAATAATGTTAACCCAAAGATCGCTGAGTAAGACGTTTATCCTCCGGGAGTATGTGGGGCCACGAAAAATTCAATGGAGAGGATTGGGTGAGGGGGGCACTCAACAAAAATAGAACTGACTTTGAATGCTTTTTTTTTATCCGCCGAAGCCATTCTATTTCGAGAGGTCCTCGTCGCCCGCGCTAATTGCCAGAGGAAATTATTAAAAATGAGGAGGTAAATAATAAATCGAATAGCCGAAGCGATTTGTTTATTTTCCTGGGAAAATGACAGAAAAAAATTGGACTAAAACAACTGGGGACTGACATAATTTTTTGAGTCCTCGACAAATTTGTTTATTTATTTATTTTTCTGTCACTAGTGCCGGACACTATTTGGCAGGAGGGTACCCAATTTGTAGGGAGAATAATCCAGTATTTACTGATAGAGGGTGAAAAATGATAATATAAGGGTATCTGTAAAAATAATAAATAAAAAAAGAATGAATTAAAAAAAATTATATAATGGTTTGCGAAGGTAGAGAAAAAAATTTTCTGACCATCGATTCTTTCCCTATATATCCCCAAACTACTAATGATCTCTCGAATGTGCGAGATACAATTAATCGATTAGTGGATTTTTATCGATTAATGCGTGCGAGATACAATTAATCGATTATTGCATTTTTATCGATTAATGAACGCTCGATAATTGGTTCCGTCATGATCGATAAGAACGAGAAAGAAAGGTCTCGTATATAAGAGAGAGCAATCTCCAAACTCTAATGACCTCAAATCTCGAACGTGCGAGATACAATTAATCGATTATTTACTTTTGATCGATTAATGAATACTCGATAATTCACTCTGCGATGATCGATAAGAACAAGAAAGAAAGTCCTTATATATAAGGGAGAACCGTTCAATTACTCGATTGAACACTCGAGGAGCTCTCGAAACAGAATCGATTTTTTGATAATCGATTGTTTCTTTTTTATCGATTAATCAATACTCGATAATTCATTCTGTCATGGCCGATAAGAACAAAAAAGACAGTTCTTATATATTGGGGAGAACCATTGGATATATCTCGATGAAGCACTCGAATGATCGCGCGCGATACAGTTAATCGACTATTTCAATCGATTAATCAATCCTCGATAATTCATTCTGTCATAATCGACAAAAAATAAAAAAGAAAGTCCTTTCCTATGAGGGAGAACCATTGAATATCTCGAATGAACACTCGACGAGCTCTCGAACCAGAATCGATTCTCTGAAAATCGATTCTCTTGCGAGATACAGTTAATCGATTATTCCAATTTTATCGATTAATCAATCCTCGATAATTAATTCCGTATGATTGATACGTACAAAAAAAAGGATAAAATTAAAAATTTTGCGCTGGAGACCGCCAAAACCGTCCGAAAGGCGGAAAATTCAAAATAAAAAACCAACAAAAAAATCGTCAAAAAAATTTCCAGTCAATTTTCTTTTCCTTTCAGTTTTCCGTAAAATTGATTTCAATAGAAGAAAAATTGTCAACCGGTGCGAGCCACCCCCACCGCCGCGGCCCAATTTCTCCAACTTCTTTCCTCAAACAACCAAGCGCAATCACGATATTATCTCCCGAGCAGATCACCAGTCCCTCGCTTTTAAATGAGCCAACACTCTGGAAAGAAAGGAAGCCCCGTCTCCCTCCCATTGTTTTTTTATCTGTTTTTTTCCTCTCCTTTTTTAAATTTTATTTTGAGTTCAGCACGAAATCAGCGTTACGGTGTGTAAAATTGTCGAAGCGTGAACGGAAAGACCAAAGAAGAAATAAAGAGAGAAGACCCTGAGGAGTGGGGAGATGAGCGTTAGTACGACATCACCCACAGGATGTCGAGGCTGTCTTCCGTGTTTGTCGGACTTTAGTCGATTTCCATATCGGCCCGAGTAACTCACCCTCCCCCCCGCCGCCCCCGCCCCAACCCCATTAATTATTATTGTTTAGACGAGATTCCGATTCACGCGTTTATCAATGGAAATATTTTTTTTTTCAGGCGTGACGCGAACTTTAATGCAATTCTCATGGGGTAATTAGTGGGGACTAATTAATTTCGAGTAATTATAATTTTTTAAATTAATGTTTTTAAGAGGGAAATTAATGCTGAGAAAAATCGTTCATTAATTAATAGAAAATTTGGGGCATTGGATGAATTTTCGGTAGTTCAAGAAATGTTTAATTAATTAATTAATTAATTAATTTTTTAACGAATGATTCATTAATTTCGAGGGATGCTATTTTATTGAGCAATTGAAGTAGGCAAATTAGGGGGGAGTGAGTTAATTTATAATTCAATTGGCGCAGGAATTAATTAATTATCCACGAGTAATTATTTGCTGAATTAATAGGATAATAACGGTTTGTTTTTTCTGCGTGGAAAAAATAAACAACGGGATTGTTTTCTAAATGTTGAAGATGTTACAGATGTTTTGTTAATGTAAAAAAAAAAAAATTGTGGTTTTGTGGCGGTGGAAAGCAATGCGGGGATGAGTATTTGAATTAGTTAACTGAATTAATTATTTTAGTTGCAACAAAAACCTGCGAATGAGACAATACATAATACAAATCGCAATTATCCCCGTAATTAATTGTTGAATTAATTCGCAAGGATCCAGTGGATTTTCCTCCAGATTCTCACGATAAGATTTTTTTCCCCGCAATTTTTGACAATTGACGGGATTTTTTAATTATTTTATTTGATGGATGGGGCATTTGTTGCAACAATAGTATCATAAAAAGCCTCCCACTGCGGTAATAAATAATAAAAATTGCACTTATCCGTGTAATTAATTGCTGAATTAATTCGTGAAGAACTAGTGGATTTTTCCCCAGATTTTGACGATTGACTCGATTTTTTTTGCTCTCTCTCTCTCTCGTGGGAGGGAAAAAACTGACGCATTAGGGATACATGGAAGATCGAGATCTTGAGACAATGACTTGGTCTCGGTAACTTCCAGTTTTACGTAATTAGTCATAGTGCGATGCGCTAACAGCGGCACTCTGCAACACTGCCTTCTGCCTTCTATCCCACCTTTCATGCGTTTTAAAACGTGTTTTATGGTCTTCTCGAGAGCGGAGGGGGGGGGAGGGGGGAATAAACCGTATGGTGGAGGCTGATGGGCACCGGTAGCTCAGCATTTTCTCCGGTTGGTAAAATCATCTCCTCGAATTTCAATCTATCAAACCAACGAACTTGGAAAATTTTTTCCCCCCCCCCCCTCCCTCCGAGACGATTTAATTTGGCGGACGGGTGGAGCGCGATGAATCAATTTAAACTGCGATACAGTTATTTTGAATTATTAATTACTGATGAATATTGTTTATTACTATCTAATTATCTTTAGTCACATTTTTAAACAAATTTTCCAACGACTCTTATTTTACTGGAGAAAAAGTGGCTTTTGAGGTCGTAGGATAATTAGGAAATTTTTTTTTTCATTGCTGGAGTTAAATTACTGTAAGGAAAAAGAAATAAAATGATGAATGATTTTTTTAGTGCACCGAGAATGATTTTTTTCGCCGGTACAAATTTGTTTAGGGAGAACTAGAACGTGAATCAATTTAAACTGCCGTAAAATACCTTTCGATTGCTGATTAATAGTTAAAATTCTTAATATTTTTGTATTTTAATTAAATTTGCAGAAGACATATTTTTTTAATAAAAAAAAATCATTTTTATGAAATACTGTGAATACTGAAATTAAATAACGACTAAGACTTCCACAACTGGTGAATCAATTGAAAATCTCGATTTAGTTATTGAATAAATAAATAATTTCCTCAACTCCCAAACTCACTTTGCGAGTGATATGATCCTACGAGTTAAAAACCACTTTTTTCACGAGTTACGAACGTAATTTTTCATCTCAATGTGTCGAAAAAGTTCTTTTCGCCCCTGGCGCCCGAAAAACCGCGATTCCAGCCTCACTCCGTTCGGCGAGATCGCGGTTTTTGGGGCCAGAGACGAAATAGTATATTTCACTACAAGGGCGAGGGTGGAATACGATTTTTCTTTTCCGTTGAGTGGGGAAGGTGAATATCTGCCCGCGGAGCGGGCAGAAAGTAGCCCCTTTCCGTCCGGCGGTAAGAAAAATATTTTACGTCACTCGGCGTTAAAAGTATTATCTGACTAATGTGATTATAATCCTCGCCCTCGGCTCCGATTATAAAGCCACATTCATCGCCTGGTGACATAATGTACTATTTCCGACACAGCGTGACGAAATAGTATATTTCGTAACAAGTGAAAAAAAATGGTTTTCGGCGAGTGGGGGGTTTATATCACGAGCCGAAGGCGCCTTCGGCTCGTGATATAATCCCACAAGTCAAAAACCACTTTTTTCACGAGTTACGAACATAATTTTTCACCCCAATGTGTCGAAAAAGTTACTTTTCCGACACAGCGTGATGAAAAGTTACTTTTCTGACACAGCGTG
>JAPYZM010000302.1:0-23414 GCA_030522845.1 Psyttalia concolor
TTATGTGCGAATAAAACAATTTCCAGTATTCTGGCATTTTGCACCTCGATTCTAGTGCTTGGCACAGTAATTTTTATTGGACTTTTCTCTCCGTGTATGATTCGCAGTCTTCGAGCCCTAGGATACTTCCCACCCTACGAAATTCAAATTTTTTTTAAATACCTAAAGAGAGAATATATCGAAATCATAGACCAATTTCTCAAAAAATGTGATTTAAATGTATAATCAACCGACCTACTAATTTAGTTTGCTCACTAAGAGAAAAGGAAAACAATATACACACATTATATTTATATCTACTCTTGTAAAATATGCATATGTATATATTATGTCGCAGCTTGATAAGCCTGTAGGTTTCAACAAGCTTAAATAAAAGAAAAAAAAAAAAGAAAAGTCGACTCAAATCGTTTCACCACTTCACTTCTGATTTCCAACAATTTCTTTAGAAAAACAGAAAAAGCAAATAATATGATATGACGTAACAAGCGCTTAAAAAATTTTTTCGCTTGTGTTTCGATCAACATTTTTCATCATGCTGTTTCAGAATAGTATATTTCCTAACAAGTGAAAAAAAAAATTGTTTCACCGAGTGGGAGGTTTAAATCACGAGTCCAAGGCGAGGGATATAATCCCACGAGTTACGAACATAACTTTTCTTCTCAATGTGTGGAAAAAGTGCTTTTCCGACACAGCGTGATGAAAAAGTACTTCTCCGACCCGTTGAGGTGAAATGGTATATTTCGTAACAAATGAAAAAAAATGTTTTTTGGCAAGCGCGAGGTTAATATCATGAGCCGAGGGCGACTGATACAGTTCCAGGAGTCAGAAACCCCTTTATTGGCAGGTATTGCCAAATAGTACATTATGTCACCAGGCGATGAAAGTATTATGTGATGAATGTCGCTTTATAATCCGAGCAGAAGGTGAGATTAGAATCGTTGTTTGAAGAAGAAGAAGTGAAGAAGTGAAAAAAAATGGTTTTTGGCAAGCGGGAGGATTATATCGCGAGCCGAAGGCGAGTGATATAATCTCAGAGCCTAAAACCATTTTTTTCACGAGTTACGAAGATAATTTTTCATTTCAATGTGTCGAAAAAGTACTTCTCCAAAACAGCGTGATGAAAAAGTGATTTTTGATGATGCGTCGTAGTACGTCTTGTCCCGTCACACGTCAAAAGGTTATTTTTTCGACACAGGGTGATGAAAAGATTTTTATATGATTCAAACGAGCCATTTTTCTGGTGGCATCCTAACAATATTTAACTACATGCATAAACGGTACAAGTATGTATGACGGTGGCCTTAAAATTATGAAATTTACGGAATGCCGAGGGTTGTACCGGAAAACGTTGTTACCGCGAATGAATATTCACGCGAAAGGTAAGAGGACAGATAGAGAACGACTGATATTATTCAGTAGTCGTACGAACACTGGACTGGGGGGTAGGTTTGTTTAGAAGCGATGGGCGTGCTCTGGAGGTGGACGGGGAACAATAAAGGCGAACAACCGGCGACCACTGCCAAGCCGGGGTAATTGTATTATCGGCGGAGACTGGTGGGGTCATTACATGGAAAATAGAGGCTAAGAGTTGGTTTACAATTTTAGCCTCATTTTATAAAGGTCATCCATGTTTATCTCTGACATGAAAATTTGGTGGTTCGAATCAGTAACAACCCTTTATTAGAATTAGCTGTTTTTTATGTGGAGGGGAGGGGGGGGGGGGGTTATACCCACTTTTTTAAAGTACCACCAGCATTTACGAAGAAAATAAGAGTTTCCAGGGTTCATAAAATATCGACCACTCACTAAATCCCAGGTGGGACGTGCCAAGCTTTGACAACTGGACCAAGCTCGGCACAGTCTTGGTTTACCAGGCCCTGGTACACGAAGATTGAGCCTTGCTTATTCCGGTAGTCGAACCAGTGTACTCCCAAGGTTGAACTCCGCATCCCTGGATACCAGACTCGGATCAGTTCAGGCCCGGGACTGACATCCAAGGCTTGGTGGTACCAGGCCTGGATCATTGTATATCAACGGCAGGTTGCCGAGCCTTTGTAAAGTCTTGGCTTAAAACTTCTATTGAAACTTAGTACCTGGCCTTGGACTAGCCTGGGTATAGAAAAGAAGTGCCGAGTTTTGGTAATGGATCCAAACTTGGCCCACGCCCGGCTTACCGAGGTTTGACAATCTAACTTGGACCAGAGCTGGCCCAATTCTGAAAGTTCAATTCAATTCAAGAAAGTAAAATAGTGATGGCAATAATAATTACAGACATATTTTCGAACGGTCTATTTTCTATGGGGGCTGGGATGCAGGGGACAGGGGGGGGGGGGAGAGTTGCCTTACATTGGTCAAATACAGACAGGGTTTAATTGGTAACGAGCAAAAGCGAAATGAATTGGAATTTCATTCACAAACCCTGAAATCAAGAATAAACTCGATTGTGGTTGATATAGAGACGATTTAAGTGACTAGTAATAAGAATAGCCCGTTAGACAAGTGGTTAGGGCGTAGGACTAGTGATGTTAGGGTCGTGGATTCGATACCCGGTTGGTGTGAATAATTTAAGTTACTAAAATTGCGATTTCCAACAAAAAACGAGTTGCGGGTAAGTAAGTAGGAGGTAATGAGCCGTAAAAATGCTTAGATGAACATTATTTTTAATTTTTTCATCAATTTAAATTAATAAATAAAAGACCAGACTAAGCATTGTTAAGCCAGAGTTGGGCCGCCCTTGGCCCAAGTTTGGATCATTTGTTAATTCTTACCGGGGATGCTTCACAGAGGATTGGTACACACTTTACAGGGACTTAAAATAGGATTAGTTTAAGTTACTTTATCAGGATACGTACTAGCTAAATACCTAGCTTGGGACGTGTTCAGAGTTTACTGTAGTTCCTACCCTCAGTCCCTAGCTTGGTCCCATGTTTCATTCCAGTCTTAGCCCAGGCTAGTATACGTAGCCTTGGCCAGGCTCGGCTAAGCTTGGAACTAGCCTGGACCAAGCTTGGGCCTATTGTCATTTCTCACCTGGGATGTCGAATTTTGATTTTTCAGGTCATTACAAGGACTACCTTCCTTCCGGTCGCTACGCTAATAGAAAATTGTGTTATTCTGATGATAGGCGGAGCTTAGGGAGTTGTAAGTTGGTGGTGCAACGGGAGGTGCAGGGGGGGAATCTCGGCGGGAAAAAACCAACGAGCATGATAAATAAAAGTTAATTCATAGGATCATTAGAAATTTCTTTTAATATAATCAAAAACAATTATGAATGAATTTCTTAATGAATATGCACAAACAGTCCACCGACAAGAACAAAGTTGTCTGGAATGACAATAGTATATTGTTAACCTAGGGAGGTGAAATGAAGGACTCTTGCCCACGGGCAGAGTTATTCGAGGTGAGAATTGACAACAGGGCCAGGTCTGGCTCAGGCTGGAATCAAGACTATCCAGGCCTGTCCGACACTTGGTATCCAAGCCTCAATCAACCCCGGAATGAAACACTGATCAAGCTAAAACTGAGGCTTGAGTTATCTCAAGCAATCTACCTTAGACCAAGCTTGTTTATATAAAGTCATTAGCGAGGCTTGATTACCACTCTTGGATCTAGTCGGATTGAGGCCTGGTACTAGCAAGGTTTGGATACCAGCCCTGATCTGACTTGGTTCCACACTTGGTACAAGGCTACAGTGAGTTATATAAAACTAGTCACCATCATAGCTCTGATAACAGTCTTGAATATAGCCTGATCCAAACTTAGTAATCACACGGCTTGGATACTAATCCTCATCCTAGACTGGGCCAGTCTAGCTAAATCCAGGCTTCAGAAGCAAGGTATGTATGCTAAGCTTGACCCGGTTGTCAAGGCTTGGCATTTCCTATCTACGTAAGCACGTGGGTAAGGGTCTTCGATTTTAGTATCCGTGGTTAGAACCCGACTTTTCGATCCTGAGTAGGAGTAAAGTTAGATTTCATCTCGCTACGGGGCAGGGAAGTGTCGCTTCTCTCCCGCCGGGACCGAAAAATATAGACAAGATTGTCGAGACAAAAAATAATTTAAAAAACTTGAAGACTTCATTTAAATCTCCAAAATTGCGAATTCAAATTGCTTGTCAATTCCCAAAAAGAATGTAACAACAATTAAATTCCTCCAACTAGGAAGGCTTCCTGGTAAAATATGAGCTAGATGAAACGATAACAATGTATTATATGTAATTAAATGTTAAGTTAAATAGAAGTTGCTTATGATCCTGCTATGAAATAGCGACTACGTATAAATAAATAAATAAATACATAAATAAAAGGTAATAGTTAAGAGTTGAAATTATCTCCTTCGTCTCAAAACTAACTAAGCACAGGAACATATTTTGTAATAACTTTCCATCTCTCCTCATTCTTCTTGAATTTCAGTCAAATGACTTTGCAATCATTTGGTTCGTTTTGAATAACACCATAAACTAATAATTGCGCTTACAGCCTCTATGGCCGAGCTAATCTTATGCCTAAAAATTATTTATAACGAACATTTGCTTTATTAAATTAAATCTAGTGGGATCATTTTTTGAAAAGGTTCTATGGTCCTACGCTCGAAATAAATTATGATAATTTTTTCTCAATTTTCGAGCCATACACGTAAATATAGATATTCTTTAATAGTTTTCCTGAATTTTTAAAAAATTCTTCGCTATATTAAAAAAAGTGTAGTTTCTTGCTTACACTTCTTTTCATATTATAAAGTAAATCAACGGCGTTAACCATTACTCATTGACAATAGACAGGATTATACACTCGCTGAAGATTTTTATTGGAGGAATTTGAAAAACATTAGTGATATCATGCATTTTTGTGGGAAAAATGGTATGGTAAGAATTTGAGAAAATATGTCGAGGCGGCAACGTGGTAGAATCAAATAAAACTCAGAGATGAGGATCAGAATAAAAGCTAAGTGAAGCGAAGAGAAGGGAGATGAAGTCCATAGCTATCGTGAAATTGAAAGGAGAAAATTCTGACGAAAATCTCGATTCCGGTGGTCCTATCAAGAACGTAATATCGTATATCGATAAAAGATCGTTTATCGTGTTATTTATCGAAAGCTTTTCTAGTCTCGACATTATCGATTACCTTGTCTTGAATTTAGGCTCTGGTCTTTCCAGTAAAGTCCGAAAAAATGAGGTACACGTCGAGTGGGAAAACTCAGGAGCACCACTGAATTGAATATTCACATGAAAATTGCAGAAAAGCATGATGTTATCGCAAAGTGTCTCTTGTGCATCAGCCCTGAGAGATAATATGCAGTTGCAATCACAATGGTTCTCGCATTTCTCTAGCCTAGCCCCGCTCCCTCCTTGCCACCTGGTATTTCCACATCTGACAGTTGGTAATCACGCCTCGATATGAATTACATTCCCAGCGAGGGTTTTGCTCTTGTGTCAGGCATTTTCGTCGTCTGCACTCAGACCGCCTCTTCCTAATCCACTCCATTCATAAATAATCCATTCATGGATGCTGTGATGTTAAACTCATGCTGTAGACGCACCCATCAGGATAATTGAGAGAATTTCGTAATATGATGAATAGAAAATAATTCAACGCAATTCAATTGCCAGGAGTGAGTGGGTGAAGAAGACATTAAATTAAAAATTGTAAGTGATAAATAATATTTGATAAAAGTCTTTTTTTTCTAACAGAGTGATTATTGCCTCCATGATTGATTTAAAAAATGAGAAAAGAACATTGGACATCTCCGACGAGAGCATTATTTTCGAATCGGTAAAAGGTGAAACGTGAAAACTCGGAATTATCATTTAAAAAATTTCACACAAATTGAATATTTTTTTGAAATACAAGAAATAGTGAGAAAAAAGTTTGGGTTACCGATTTTTTTTTCTATTTCGCGGGTTGGAAAATAGTATATTTCGTAACAAGTGAAAAAAAAATGGTTTTTGGCGAGTGATATAATCCCACGAGTCAAAAACCACTTTCTTCACTAGTTTCGAACATAATTTTTCATCTCAATGACACAGCGATAAAGCGTGATGAAAACCATTTTTATTGAGGTATTATTTTCTTCTTTTTTTAAGAATTTGAGAATAGGTTTTTGCTCGAGAATTTCCAACTGTTGATTCCTTTATTTTTGGACTTTTCAAATTTCCGTTTGTCACCCGCTTTCAATCAATCGATTTATAATTTTTCGCTAGTTGTTTATGATTTTTTCATTTTTCAGTTTAATATGTCTTGCCCAGTGTTACGAAACCTAGTTTTAGCTGTTAGAAAAAAAAATTTGAATAGGTAGTTTGCAATAAAATATTCAATATGTTTAATTCTCATTCTAATGTTTTGACCAGCAGGAAAATTATAATTTTTCGATCCAGTCAAATTTTCAAGAAAAATGTTAATATCGAAAGAGAAAATATTTAATTTTCTTCTGTGATAGGAAAACTATTTTAAATTCTTGTGAGGAAAATATATGGTTAATCGAGTTATGTTTTTTGTCTTTCAGTGCAGCTTTGAAGAATCAATGCAAGTTTTCTGTAGAATTTTAACGCAAAACAGTAGACGAAACTTCCAAGAGCAGTTAAATTATGAATAGAACATCGTTTATCATGGTATGAAAATGTCGAATCCAGCTGCTGTTGATTGAGATTTAAATGGAAAGCATTGGCTATGGGGCGATTAATTCGAGGAACGTCAAGGGATATTGGTTGAATAATTGCGACGTTGATTAAATTGTCATAGTGTTGACGATTTGCGATATTATTTTACCAGTGGCCCGTTGATTCTCGGGAAACTAGAGTACCAAAAACAGCGACACAACGTGACTTAATCTAAATATTTGTTGAAAACTAAATCCCCGCTTAATTTCTTCTGGTTTAAAGTCGAAATACAAACATGAAGAGCGAAATTTCAACGGCATGAAGTGCCCTACCTGGACACTGTATGAAACACCTATCCATTGAGTAAGCGCACAAAGAGCGATGCAATTGCATGGAGTAATTAAACCGGCTTTTCTATAGCACATGAATTGGAGTTGAAAATGGAACAGTTCTCTCAACACAAATGAGAGCTCTCGAGACTTCTATCTCGACTACTTGAATTTTTATTTCACTTCGATAATAAAATCCAGCTGAGATTCAATGATAAACCGCTGAAATGATCATGAAAAAAAATCTAATTAATTATGTTCTAATAAAGAGCAATTATGATTTATTTTTCATTCTTTGAAAGTAATGCACGTATTTTTAAGAATATAGTACCAATTGGTCGTGATTTACGTGGGCTCTTCAAAGAGTTAAAAAATTGGAAATTCCCACATTTTGTTAACCGTTTTCTGCGACATTGTCACTAGTTTTCAGTAACATCGTCACTCATTTTTTAACCGACGACTTCGTTTTTCCACAAACTATAAAAAGACAAACAATACAAATATTTTTGTTTGTTTTAGTTTCATGTTTTTTTTATTAATATATAACATACTTTTCCGACACAGCGTGATGAAAAATGTTTTTTACCTCGTGTGAACCCTTTCACTCAACAAAAACCACTTCTTTCCACTTGTTAGGAAATACGGTATTTTAGCTTATACGACCGCAGCCCTCGTCTGAGGTGCAAATTCCGTTTCGCCAGAAAAGTTTTTCTTCGGTTTCAACTCGTGTGATTGACAGCCCTCGGCTTCGCCTTGAGCTGCCAACTTCACACTCGTTACCACCCAGTCGCACTTGTATCGAAATATACTATTAAACTCGAATAATTTCCAAACGAAAATTAACTGTATACATGTTTATTATCTAGCCTCACTAAAAGCGAAAAAAAGAGTAATTTTCGCGAAAAGAGGATATTTTTCCCATCCACCGACAAATATCAATCTCGAGCGCTTCCACGTCTACGATTATTTATGCCAAAGAACTGCTTTATCCACGTCAGTGCTCTCAAAAAGCTTCAAAGGTGAATCGAGGAAAAACTCAGTTGATCCACCCCCTTCACTTCTCCTAAAGCCAACCAACCTCTGCGCATACGGAAAAAGAAAGCATCCACGCTCCTTTTGAAATGCAACCACTCGAGTAATAATCCCTTTTTTTCCAAATTTTCATCGCTTTTGCACAAGTTCTATTCGTCAATTTTTGGTATGTCTACACAGAGAAAAATTTCCATGAAAATATACTGAGAAATCTGCAATAGAATTATTGAACTTGTTCCCTGGGAACAAATGGAAACAGCCAAGGAGCCGAGAAGGCCTGAGATTTATAAAAATGGAGGACTTTAGGGAAAAAATCTCGGTATTTTTCTTGTTGAAAACAGTAGAATATTCTTTTCTCCGTTGTGAATGACTTTTTATCTTTTAATTTTGTTGTGAAAAAAAATTTGATAAAACTACGTTTTTTATCTGTTTTTTTTCTGGTAATTTCTATTTTTTGAATCTGTCTCATTTTTAGTACTCAATCTATTATAGTTTTTCATTACTTTTTGTGCTGATTTTCAGATTTTTTCGCATGAAAATAGTGGAATTTTTTTGTAATATATGGAAATGAATAGTCTGTCAATGATACTCAAAGGTATGTCAATATGTACATCATTTATTGAATTTTCCATTGAACCGTAAATTGCCAATGACAAAATGTCGGAAAATTGTATTGGGATCGTCATGGGATAAGAGGTTAAAGGAAATACTACGGAAAATACTGATCTACTAAAAGATTTTTACAAGTTAAAAATCATTAACAATAATTTTGTTATAAATGTTGGAATATTTGGCAAGCATTATCTACTTCTGACTCCTACCTTCATGCATTCGTTTTGAGACATTCATCGAGTTAATTTAATTGTCTTGCGGAGTGGAAATTAGTGGAGGACAATAATAGAGGAGAAATACCATTGTGGGAGGGAAAACTAGAGGGGAAGTTGTATAATCTTGTTTTGATGCTACTTTACGTCAGTCCTCGTACTCTGGTGTTTCATCATTTTGAGACTCACTCGGAGAATATTTCACGTAAAATGGATTGTTTCATGAGGATTTCATAGTAGTTTTATACACAATGTTGAAATGACGAATTGCAGGAATTAATAAATGTTTAAGTCACTCATGTAAATGTCAAATAGATATTTAAATGAAAAAGAATTTCAATATTTTTTAGTAGCATAATTCACATCATATTTTTTGTAGATTTAAGACAGAAGAAAATTAGTCAATTTCAATTGAAAGATATCAAATATCTTCTCAGCTTGTCCTTCTTAAAAAGTAGGAATATTCAATAACAACGATTGTGAACGAAAATGATAGAGTTTAATTTATCTACACAATTTATTTTAAGAGAGGGAACTCAAAACGAGTCGATTAAATTGAACTTATATTTTAGATTTTCAGAAGATGGTTTTCAAGAAAAAGTTTCTACTGGGTATTTTTTGTGTTTTTTTTTTAGCAGACAGTAAAGTTATGGAATTTCAAATTGTAGTAGTTTAAAGTTAAAATAAACCTTTCACATTTTTATTTGAAACCGTCTGCTTTATCAAAAATAAAATCAATTCAGGATTTATAATTAAGTCTCCAATCACAAATATTTTGATTCGTCGATGGAGGTCGGTTTTGGAGCCTGCTCGCTCACTCACTTCGGGGTTGGGTCATGCTCTACGCAGATATTTCATTTTCTCATTAATTTATTTATTATAATTTATTTATTTATCAATTTTTAAAGTTGGGTGCCCAAATTTTCTTCCTGAGCCGGAGCAATTATTATAAACTTTTTACAAACATCAGTGCTTGAGTACAATTATTAGATTTTTTTTGTTTAATAAAAGATCGATCATTGAGATTGGTGAAATATTAAAGAGCTATAATAATAATAATTTTACCTTTCAGACCATTGTACATAATTTCCAAGCGAAATTAGAAAATCCGAAAGTCAACCGATTGCAACGCTTCCATTCGGACACAAAATTATGATGATAACACTTGAAATAAAGAAAAAAATTAGATGATAAGACTTAAAGAAAAGATTAGTTGTAAATGAAAAACGATTTGAAAAGTGCAAGAAAAATCTTGCTTTTTACTTATCCCTCGTAAGAAAAGTTCTATAGAAATTAGACTATGGTTTGGTAATACTGTTGTACTTTGGCCGTTGGCAGAGAATTACGGCCTCGCTCAGTAACATTTTTTGACCGTTTAGTAAAATCTAGACTACTTACTTATTTAATAAAAGTTATCGAGGTTTTTGTGAAAAATTACTCAACTACTCAGTAAAATTTGGTTATGGCTTACCAAACATTATCCAGACGTGTACATAATTTTTATAAGATATTTCATTTTTCTGTGCGGTAAGTTAATTCTTTCTGCACGACCAAAACGAAATAGGATCACCAAATGACATGGCCATTTTATCGAAAAAAATTCTATCCCAGAGGCTTATTCATAGAAAAAATATGATAAATTTTATATGCTCACTCACCAGCAGTGTCGATGACATCGGTATCAATACTGTTGAATCCACACCTATTCAAAAACAGCAGTGACAGCAGCGATAGCGAGCAAACGAGTACGAGGAGCCTCGAGAGCAGTCGAACTCCCAGCACCCGTAGCATTGTGTCCCTGCGTCGCCTGTAATCACAAGTGCTCTACTGTAACACGATTCAATTTGCTTCTCACCCATCCCTAACCCTACCCCACCCCTTGACTCGATTTTTGGTCCCAGTCACCCAAAACACATCAGAGCCTACCCCCGGCTGGAAATGTTTGTTTTTCCCTACCATCCGTACCAACTCGGAAATTTGTGTGTCTTCACCCCTGGGAAAACCCTGTGTGTACTTAACTTCTTTGAATACATAGGATGACTTATTATTCCAACAATTACTCGGAATGGTGATAACAAGACATTGAAGAGCAGCCAAAAATTTGGGATTTTGGAAATTGTACTCATTTGTTGATTAAATTGTTTTGATTATAAGATTGAGGAAATTTTCCGAATTTTTTCGGATTTTTAAGATTTAGAAGAGGATCCAAACGTTTGATATCCTGGAAATTGTCTTAATGTTCCTTACAAAAACATTAATGTTAATATCTATGATAAAATTGAGGCGATTAACTGGAAATTTAATTTGGGAGTAATATTAAATATTGTCAATGAACTTGAAAATTCTGAAAATTCTTGAAAATTCAAGTGGTAAAGGGTAACAAGTCATTTTTTTTCGAAAACGGGTTTTTAACGGAAATCAATTCTAGGGATCCTATTACATATTCTGCACAAAGGATTTGATCGAAATAAAAAATTCAGTCCAATTTTTCAAACAATGAAAAGGGATATAAGTCACATTATTGATATTAACATTTTGACTGAAGGGTTAAGTCGACATAACCCCCAAATGATAAATATACACAGAGGAATAAGTCAACTTGTTCCCTTCTTATGCTTTTCCTGATCATATATATATAAAAATTGAATCTATAAACCTCGAAGATGTTGGTAGAGGGCAATTCCATTCATCGGGCCCCCAATAAGTGAATTGAGCCAATTAATCACCCAGAACAATGCTCTTGTAAAACACGAGAAAACATAATTTACGATTTTTTAAAATCGTAAATCACAAGATTTTTCAATTTGTAAATAAAAAATATAGTCACGTGACTTCATTTTTTCGTGACATTCTCTGAGAATCTAATGAAGATAGTATATTTTTGCTTAAGACCATTTTTGTAAGCCTCGTTGCACTCTACAAAAAAAGATATTTACATTAATTTTGATATCTTGATAATATGATTCAGCTATTTCGGAATCGTCAGTTGTCTCAATATTGACAGATAATTGAAATGAACATCGGTATATGTTCGAATAGCTCAGATGGGAAGAGCACCCGACTGGTAATCGGAAGGTTCCGGGTTCGATTCCCGGTCTGAAAATATCTGAATTTATTCTTCAGTTATGTGTGGACTAAGTATATATTGAAAGAGAATTCCCATCTAATACCCTATCCAATTCCCAACTATTGTGTTCGTTAAAAATGTGCTATCTCTCGTAGATTGAAAGATATTTTTGAAAAACTAATTGGCCAAATTAAAATTTTTCGATTTTCTTTTTGAGAGCTAAAAATTTTGAGATATCAAAATTTGGGCAAATATCTTTTTTGTGGAGTGCAATGAGGTCTACAAAAAAGCTCTGAAGCAAAAATATACTATCTCGATTAGATTCTGAGATAATGTCAAAAAACGAAGTCAGGTGACTATTTTTTTTTTTTTCATTTAAAAAATGAAAATTCTTGTCATTTACGGCAGCCTACATCGTATTTTATGATATTTAATACGTAAATTATATAAACAATCACGTATTTTACTTTTTTTAAATCATAATTTAATTTTTTGAAATCGTAATTTAGGGGGAATCTCAATGTTGAAAAGCCGAGATTGAGATATCGTAAATTACAGGATTAGAACAATGTAAAATACGGGAAATATCTCGTAATTTACAATTAAAAAAAAATTGTAAATTATGCTTTCAAATCTCGTGTTTAACAAGAACATTTCTCTGTGTGAGTAGTTCGTTTTATTTACTTATTGGGTTCACTTCAGGCTTTTTCTAGTCAACGACGGAACTCATTTTTAATCATTATTTCACCGTTTCTTACTATGGATTCCAAGAATTCAAAATTCGTAGGGAACAAGTCGACATATCCCGGGGTGATGGACCTCTAGTCCGAGATGAGTCGACTTAACTCTCATCTGTCATGAGAATAACACGGATGAGTCAATGGAATGATAGATAGAATAGACCGCGGGTGTTGACACTCTCTGTACAACAATCTGGCTCATAATTAATGGACATTCCGGAAAAAGTTGACTAAAATTCTGACCGAAACATAGAACTACGGTTTTTTCACCGTCCTGTAAAATTACGATTTTTCGACTCTACCCTTTACCTCTTCGCTAGTGAATTGTCCTCAAGTTCCCAGGTAGGAATGATCAATGGAAACGAGATTCGATTGGACTTGATCCAGAATTGACGAAGACTGGTCGAGCCTTGAGTATCGAGCCTTGATCCAATGTTGGATGTCATGATTGGAACAGATGAACAAAATGAAGATTTACTCATTTATTGAATAAAAAAAAGTCATGGAAACAGAAATTTGTTGTGAGAATTTTGAAATATTTAGATTCCACTTAAATTGCAAATAAAGAGACAATGGATTCTTCGTAATTGCATGTGGAGACGAGGTTTTCTACGTATAATTGTCAGTTTCCCTATCTTTAGGAGGAGAGAAAATAAAATTTGTTGAATAAATTCAACTTGATTAATTATGCATTTAAAATGGAAATTCAATGTTGATATTTATGAGAAATTCTTGAAAAAAATGTATTGGTTTTTTTTTTATCTCGTTCGATGAATCAAGTTTGAAACATGATAGAACGAGCTCGATGCAACATTGCTCCTCATATTTGAATCAGTCATTGATTTGACGATGGAACTAAGTCTTCTTCTATCTTCGATATCCCAGTCTTGAGCAGCCATGCTGTTCTAACTTAAGCCAAGGCTTCATAACATATTAACGACCCATGCTTGAATCAATATAGGATTCAACAATGGAAAGAAGCTTGACTGAAGGTTGAGTTATCCAGCCTTGATGTCATATCTTGTTCCAATGCTGTTCCCATGGTCAGGGTGGACTTTTCCTATCTGGGTTACAAGTGGAATGCGACATTTCATCACCACTTTCATATTACAAATTCAATTCATATCTAAATCATCATAAAAATTCCCGGGACAGGCGTACGTAGTTAAAATCAACCCCTTCTTCTTTAACCCCTCGATAATCCGAAATGCCCAGACTGCTAATATTAAATATTAAGCGCGAACAAGAGCAGGGGCACCCCGGAGAAGGAGTTAAAATCTCAACTCTGGCATGGAAGACACCGAAAAAAAAACACGTGAAAAAAATAATTCTCCCGTTTCGGGTTATGCCTCGGTGGTGTGGCAATGAAATATTGCTTCTTGTCTCGCCAGTATGGGGCTTTCGCACCCACCATCCCCCATTTCTGTCCACCCCCCCCCCCCATCCCTATCCTCTCTCCTCTTTATCCCCGAGGCTCTCTATTTCGCTGAAGAATTCGAGAGTCGAGCAAGGGGTTGGCCAGTTGCCAGAGCTTTCCTGTCTAAATCAATCATTGCCGGTGGTCTCGTGCCGGCCTCCACACTCAGCCGCTGGATCACGTGCCCACCCGTTCTATCCTCTTGTCTCTATCCCTTACTCTTCACTGGGGCTCACGCAATCTCTCTTTCCCCTCCTCTCTGTGTGATCTTGCCGGGGGAATCCCTCTTGATGAGCTTAACTTGGCTTCAAGCTCACCCAGCATCAGCTAACGAATCTACTCTCTCCGGGTTTGAGAGTGGGAGTTTATACGATCGATGGCCACTCTCATACGTCAATTCTCCAGTGAAGTGACGGAAATAACTTTTCTTTTCATCTCTGTGGGGAAAGGAGGGAATAAACGAACCCTCAGGGTGACGGGTCAAACTAATAGGGGTGCTTGAGACGCAAAAGCGACTGCTCTTAATCGTCAATCAATCGAGAATGATAGAGTGCAATTTCAGATTGTTATTTACACGCCGAGAAGAAATTTTTATTTGAGACGTGTGTCTTTTGTGACAAAATTAGTGGCTCGAAAATTGACAAGTAAAAAATGTCTGATTGTGAGAAGAGAAACCTTTTGGCAAAGAAATTGATATTTTTCCGAAATGGGGGACAATTGGAGCACAAGAGAAAACAACTTCTCGAACTAAGTCTAACCGACTAGAAATCTGGTGGGGTCCACATGACGGAACATCGGGGCCTGATCAGGTATGTGTAAGGCTAGCTCTGCGAGGGTGAACCTGACTAAGGCCTTGCGTGTACCCTATGGCGCTCCCCATGTGCTCTAAATAATCCGCTTGGAGCATCAGTAGGGTTAACCTGATCACTTGAAACTGATCATGCTCTTACGTGTACCCTGTAGGGTAGCCCCTGTGCTGCAAACAGTCTGTTTGGGGCACCAGTAGGGTCAACCTGATCAGTTGAAACTGATCATGCCCTTACATGTAACCCATGCGGGGACCTTTCCACTATACATAGTTCGGTTGAGGCATCATTAGGGTTAACCTGAGCAGTTTGAACTGTTCGAGTTCTTACGTGTACCCCATGGGCTTCTCCATATAAAATATATGAAAAATTTGAAAAATTGAACACGGATGAGAGCTGCTTGAGATTGTTAAAAGCCGTTCTAACCTGAAACTGACGGAGAGGACACCTAGTTCGCACGATCACGAAGACAATCTGTATGGCTGACGCCAAATGCCGGCTGTATCTAACAGTAATCATAAAATGATAAGAGTGACAGTTTGGGTATAAACATTAAATAAGTTCGTACTAAAAATTCCTTGATTCAGCCCTAGCATCTACTAAATAAACGTCTCCTTTAAAAAATAATTTTTGTCGCCAAAATATTTTTTCAGGAAATTTGTTTTTTCGAACAACATAATTATAATTATAGTGATAATTAAAATATCTAGTTTTTCATTTGTACGTTTGATTCATCATAATTAAGTATGACTTGTGAAAAAAACGGATAGTTGTCATTCATATCCGCCCCATGGATTACCACCAGTAACAGTTGCGTGTGATAGCTCCGTGGTAATGGGTTAGGTTGCGGTTCCGTAGGTTGTAGGTTCAGATCCCTCAGATTCCAAAATTTGAATTTCTCTTCATAGGTTATTTAGGTAGGAAAACAATGGTAATCAATGAAATGAGAGTTATTAAGTTAAAAAAAGGACCGCTACATTGAAATTTAATTTTTTTAAATGTTTTCATATTAATAGAGGGGTCATCTTTGTGAAGCATCCAGCAGGTGATTCTTATGGGTTCCTTATAGAGATATCCTGATGAGCCACAGCAATCAATGCCGTAGAAGGTCCTGACATTTCGAGTCAGGCAAAAACATAAGGCCCACATGTGACCTTTATCGAAATGTCTCCTTTGAAAATTGAAATAAAATTGTGTTACTTTGCTTGTGTATTGTAGGAAATTATATTTCTAGCTGCGAAAACTGGCTGCTTTTAATGATTTGGTTGTACTAAAACAATAAAGATTTGTAACTTAGTATGCTTGGGTGGGTGTGCGGAGTCTACTCCTCATCGCCTCTACTGAAGATGTATAAATTATAAAATTTAAATAAAGTCGATTACATTGAAAGCAACGAGTAGTAAGCTATGGACAAACCTCACTAGGACTTGACATTACCCAGTGACTGGTGTGAACCCCATGGGGGTTATACGATTGGGCACATTATGAATAAGATACCTAATGGTGTACAATGCATTCATAAGGTGCCCAATGGTGTATAATGGTGCTCATGTGTCATCCCCCAACCTACTCAGCTAATTGAGTCCGACTCCATTTTATTGTGGATTTCACATCAAAATTTTAATCAGCACCTATGCCTCCTGATTACCAATATTTTTGAATACATTCCTCTAGGTAGATTTAATTCGAGAAATTCCAATCACATTCTGCATATAAATAAATTATCTTTGTCCATCAAAGTAGAATCACTACAAAATCTCTTGGAGAAAGTTTTTGTTTTCAGGGTAAAATGATACTTTCTTGTTAATTTTTTAGCTACACGGTTGGTCACACAAATAGAGACGTTTTTCTCCAATTGTTTGTTCCTCAATGCAATAGTTCAGTATTATAAATTCATTCAGGTTAAGGCCCGGATGGAGGTTTCTTATCTCCTCCCCTGCCCCCCCCCCCATTCCCCTCACCCATACTTTCAACCATCTAAGATGGCGGAATGAGACGGGGAGACAGAAACACTTTTTAGATTTTAATTTTAAAGAAAAAAAGGCACAAAATAAAAAAGGGGGGCTCGTCGCACCCTCACCACTTTAATTTTTGATTTTTTAAGTATTTTTTTAGAGCACATTTCGGAAAACTCGCGACAAAAGACGTAATTTATGAAGCCGGGTGTATGTCCAGATTATCTTTTCTGGAGAGATAAACCCAGGCACTTTACTCACGAACAGAATTCCTCACAATCACTAATTGAAAAACTATCCATTGTCCGGCACATTCTTCTTTCTTTAATATGTTGCCCGTACGTTTTTCTTTGAAACAATAAAAAACTGGCGTTGTAAAACTATTATAACGAGCTGGCGATCAGATGTTATGCCCGTGTACCAAGAGACACTTGACCTCAGCGCCGCGCCGGTAAACATGGTGAAAGTGCCTGGATTCATCTCCGCAGCAGATTATCTGGACGTACATCTGGTTTCGTAAATTACTTCTTTTGTCCCGAATTTTCCGAAATGTACTCGAAAATATACTTTAAATCAAAATCAAAATTGGTGAGGGTGCGACGAGCCCCCTTTTTTTTTATTTTGTGCCTTCTTTGCTTTAAACTTAGCATCTAAAATGTGCTTCTGTATACCTCTCTCAATCCGCCATCTTAAATGGCGGAATGTATAGGTGAAGGGTATCGGGGGGCAGGGGAGGAGATAAGAAGCCTCCATCCAGGCCTTAGGCGTCGTTAGGTTTTTCGAGAATATCTTTACGATTGAGGCAACAATTTTTTGTAGCTCCTCAATTGGCTTTACTAAAGGATTGAAATACAAATTTTGTTATCTCCTTCAGATTTCGAGATATTTGAAAACCAATCTCCTTCAGCATGACTATAGGAGCTGAGCTTTCAGAAATTGGAGACGAGAAAACGGTTTCGCGTCAGAAATAAATTGACCTCGTTTTTGGGAAAAATACTAAATCTCCGGATGAAGGTTTCCCTTTTCTCGGTGTAAACTATTTTACTCTCGAAAAGTTTCAAGCCATTAGTTTCGTCAAGTACAAGTACAAATACGGGAATAGAGACTTCATGAAAATTGAACATTTCCTTTATTTGAATTTTCAATGTGTTGAATTTAAATGCAATTTAAGGTAAAAAAATAACGAAAACTCGTGGCTACCTTGCCAATCCAAATAATTCGATTTTTCATGTGGGATTATGATTAAAATTTCAAGGACACCGGACATTTTTAAGTTCATTACGAAAATTGAACATCACCTCTGATTGCATTTTCGGTCAATTGAAAATTCAAGATAGTTTCCTAAATCCTCAAAATATTCCATAATTTTCATTGCCCCTGAAAAGTTCCATTTTTTTGAATGTTGCTAAATGAACAACAAAACAAAATGACCAATATAACAAAATACTTAAAAATTGCATGAAAATAATTGGATTAGCAATGACAATTTTTTTTTAATTACATCCGTAATTTGCCCATAGTTTAAATGCTTCCCAATTGTTTTTATTCTCAGCGTAACAGAAATTCATCGAAATTCCGTGGTATAGAGCCAAAATGGCTATACTTATAACATTGAATGGTGTTCGCAACTAGCACCGCGATGTTTTTGCGTCATGAAGTTTCTACAAGGGTAGGAAATGATGGTGCCACTAATCACTGGAGAGGAGTTGATGAAAGCTTGCAATAGAGTGGATAACACCAAACCCTTGCTCCAGATGGAATCCCACAATTTCGCGCTGAGGTCAGAAATCCACGGAATGTCGAACTTGCTTTTGGATGCATACACCGAGTGCCCGAAAAAGAAAAAAGGTCTTACAGAAGCAGCCGAGGCCGGTATTGCTCCCAAAAGGGAAAATCCCCTGGGAGAAACCTTCATTCCACGGTCTCTACGTGCTCGGTAGGATCACTGATAGGATTGTTAAGTTTATCTCCAATGTTCGATTATCATCTAATGTTGAATCGCCTCTTCTGAGTCCAACAAAATATCCCTGAAAATTTCGGCTGGAATCTCTTCGTTTCCAAAATACCAGCAAAAATGGCAAGGAAAAATTTCTTCAACAATTTAATACAATGTCAAATTTACTTTTTTTCCACAAAAACTAACATATGCAGCATTCGTACGTCCTTCGATCACGAATAAGCCCATCTGCAGTACCATGAACACAAGATGTACGGGCTCTGGGTGTCAGAGTTACCCAGATGAAGAAAAGAAAAGATAGCAGACCTAGACGCTTTCGCTTGAGGCAAAAACCTCGTGACTTTAAAAATGTGTCACGACGTTCTCTACGTGCGCTGGGTAACAACCAATTCTACTTTCCGGAAGGGCTGGAGGGAAAAACGAATTTCGTTTCAGTTCCTGTGACACCAAACGCGGAGGTGCAGATCGAAAACCATCATGAGGTGGCTGTGGTTTTATGAACTCTGGAAGAAGCCAACAAATATCTTTCAGTCTCTTGGAGAAAAATGAAGGGGTTTTCTTTTTGTGGAGGCGAGGTGAGAATTTTAATGATGGAAATGGTAATTTTAATGCAAAGTTCTTCATAAACTTTTGAAATGACTTCGTGGCTCCCTACCAGATATTGAGAAGAAAAATAAGGTAAAAAAAGGGTACTGAATTTAAAAAATTAGAAGTCAGGAATTTTCTTCATAATTTTTCTTTTTGGGAATTGAAGGAATATTTTGAAAATTTTTTGAATGAGGGAAGAATAAAATGGAACTAGGGGCTTATCAAAAAACTGGTTTTTAGTATAAGAATTGTGAAAAATTCTAGAGTAAATCTATTTCGTTCAGTTTTTTCTTCAAATAAAGAAAAAATGTATGGAAAAATAGAAAGCAAATCGGATAGTTGCTCGACTGCATCTGATGTTTCAGAAGTCGTATGTAATCACCCCCTCAACTGGAATTTTCTCTACAAAATAATAAAGATGGTCCGACCAACATATCAACATTGACTTAACCTACTTAATCCACTCTTCATAATGAAAATAAATATCCGGATGTAAGTTTTTCAATACTTTCGCCTAATTTCTCTCGCATTTTCTCGGTCGTTTTTCTATTATCAAATGAAAAATGTGGAGGAGTCTGCCTCAACATTTGCAAACCACACTCGCGCCGCTTTCCTCGCGCATTTGGATGGTCCTCGCATAGCATCTAAAGTATTTATTAATATAAGATATAATAGTCAGTAATAGTTTATTAATATAAGATATAAGATATAATAGTAATAGAGTTACGCCCACAACCTGAAATTTTTGGACATTACAATTTGAGTTCGGAAAGTGTTAATTTGTAGACTCCACATGAGTCTAGAACATTGACCAGAATTTTGAAATTCTCACCTCAAGACTTCACGTTTCAATATAAAATTTAAAAAAAAACTATTTTTAAGCGCTTTACGATGTTAAAACAAGTTACTATATTTACAGGTCAACTGTACCGGAACACTTCCGAATCATAGTCACTGAAGTACACCTCAGAACTGGCGGGCAAAAACCTGGAAATAGACGATAAAAGACTGCCTCGTATAACCTGTCCACTCCACAAGTCCGTTCCCACGTCCCCTAAATTTTCTCCTCAAATAAACAGACATAAAAATGAGAAATGACAAATCAGTCCGACAGATCTCCGATCATACCCACTCAAGAGAGTGTCTGACCTTCACGGTTCATATCTACTCCTTCAACTGAACTTTCTTCTGAAAAATGATGGAGGAAATAGTCTGACTAAATCTAGCAATATCCACTTAAATGTGACCTTATTTATTCCACATGTGCATTTCATATGTATATGAGAATGAGAGGAAATGACGGTAACGTTCTTAAACCATTTCCTTAATCTTCCGCTTTCCGTATGAGTCTTCTTCCTGTTATACCACTCCAATTTAACCCCAAAAATGGGATATTTTAAGCTCAGAAAGAAGACATCATTGATGGAGCCCTTCAGCAGCCTCCTTTACGCTGTCTTGAAGTCTCATTTTTACGAAATAATAGAATTTTTTACATTGACAATAACATTTTTTTCACATCTAAGGTCATGACGATTAATTAGTTGAAAAAAAATTGAAAATTGAAATATAGAAAATTTCTTCATGGGTCTGTTCCGCCAGGGAACTGGTGCAGTCCAGTAATAGTGAATTCTAGTGGGTTTTGAATCTGGTAACTCGGGAATTTTACTGGAAAATCGTTTCACGTGTCTAGTGACAGTAGAAAAATGGCGTAATGTGCGTGGATATCCTTTTGTTTATCTCCCGACTATTGACGGCTCATTTTGTTTAAAATGGATTTCACCGAAAAGATGACATTGGCTGATGATGATCACCATTTTCAATAATGAAATCTCCATCAGAATCATTAATTATATCACCACTCACTTAATTATTAAACAAAATGAATCGTCAATAGCCGGGAGGTAAACAAAAGGAAATCGGCGCACATTACGCCATTTTTCTACTGTCACTAGACACGTAAAACGATTTTCCAGTAAAATTCCCCGGTTACCAGATTCAAAACCCACTAGAATTCACTATTACTGGACTGCACCAGTTCCCTGGCGGAACAGACCCATGAAGAAATTTTCTATATTTCGATTTTCAATTTTTTTTCAACTAATTAATCGTCATGACCTTAGCACCAGTTCCCTGCGGAACAGACCCCATGTGTCGCTGTAAGGAACAAACATTTTACTTTCAGTTGAAACTTGATATTTAAAAGATAAAATATCGTTGACGAAGAATGTAAACAAATATGCATAATTCATAAACAATTTTAAAATCTTGAAAAATTTATATTTGAACAACATTACAATCACTGGACGATTTGGACCTTTATATAGGAATTATTTATTGTTAAATAATTGATAACATGAATAATAATATTACTGATTTATTCATTGGATGATTAAATAAATAAGGACGTACACATAAGAATATTTATTCCTATTCATTCAGATTCTAGACGATTTAATGAGAACCATGACTTCCAGTTTCATTTTCCCCTGAAAAGAAAACAACAATTGCAGTGATTATGGATGACTAACTTTAATGAAACTTGGCTTTTAGTTGAAATGATTTGTGTAGCTTTGTTGTGGTTCTCTATAATGAAAAATATCAAAACAATAGGTGTCACAGGTAGTCACCTTGACAGATATGTGCACGATCGCTTGGATTTCATCGGTCTATGGCTCAGTTTTGCAAGATCGGATTAGTTTGGGAGCAAAATCCCTCACCCCTTGCTGAGTTTTTTTAAAAATAAGGATCAACAGAAATTTTGAACTTGCAATTCTTTCGTTCACGCTCCCGCCCAAACGCGTCATCCAATGGAAGCGATTTTGCTTGCGGTCGATAGGCATTGACGCTGTATAGATCCGATTCGAACGGGAGTACATTCCCCCTCCCCTTTTCGGATTCTTTAAAGTGGGATCCTCTCACCCTCTGCAAAACTTTTGAAGAAGGGTGTCGAAATTTGTGCGTTAATTTTTCAGCCTATCGGTAAGTTCGTTACGAGGCTCCTCAAGGGACGAATAAAAGAAAAAAATCGCGTTACGAATCGTATTGAGACTTACTCAGGAAGATAGTAGTTCAATGCAAGGACAATGGGAGGGAGCGGAGCGAGCGATCAACAACCCCGACCAATTTGTTTAGTTCAAAGTCATGTCGTATACCCACATTATTTCCTAAATATATCCAAAATCCTCTAAAACTTAATCCCCATCCTAATAAAATAAGTCCTCACTTTTCCATTAAACTCATGGAGCAGTTAATGGGTTTCCCTAAGGACCCTAATATTTGGCCTAGATATTTGGCGCCTCCCAAAATGCCCACTGCTCAATTTTCCTCTATTACGCCATTTTTCCAAGAGTTTAGTCCTGCAAGAGAACTCTCCCTGAAATCAGTCCCTAATTATCCTCTGAACCTTCAACACCTCCGAAGTTCTGGAATCTAAGTCTAGAATAAATCATTCAGTAAACAGCACCTCGCGTCTTCAGTTCTCCTTATAATAAAATTAAGGCATTATTTCTTCGGAATACGACAGTCAGTTGTTCAATCCTGGGCAAAAAATCACTAAGTATTTAGATTGTTGTTCTATGTTCGATTTCATCTTTGATATAACACTAATTGAGGATGCATAAGGATAGCGTAATTTACATTCCAAGGTTCTAAAACGTAAAATAAGTTTGGATTTTTCTGTGTCCGACAGCATCCCACCATATCTACTTTAACGAACTGCTCGCCCTTCCAATACCGAACTCACTCTACTCGATTTACTCACTCCCACCCCGAGCCTTTTTTTTTTAATAAAGAGCAAAGTCTGGCTGAACCTATCAATATCCACTTAAGCCACGTAACCCACTTCTGATAATGAAAACAAATGTCGAAAACTTTCTCAACCCTTCTGCCTAATCTCCCCCACATTTACGTATCTCAGTGAGTTTGAAACTCTCGGTGAAGAGAAACACCATAATCAGTAGCGTTAATGTCCTGGCTGGAAAGGAGCCCACTGGAGACTGGCCATTCGTCACGTTCCACTCTCCAGAGGTCTAGCACACTCTCCCACACTAACATGGGATCCATGAGAGCGGCCACACAGCCCTCGTTCTTCATTAAGAAGACGTG
>JAPYZM010000303.1:0-13505 GCA_030522845.1 Psyttalia concolor
AACCTTCTGCCTCTCGCAGCCTCTACTTCTCGGGAAAACCACCTCCGCCCCCCCCCCCCCCCCCCCCCCCCCCCCCCCCAATCCTCCCTCGGCCCTCCCCACAATGTGTGTTTGACCTGTGGCATTATTAGCGGGAGCGATGGACAAGAGGAATAAGGAGTATTATAATCAGAGGCTCAGCAATTCAGTTGATCGCGAGCTAAAGGCGTCTCAGCTCAAAAGTGACATTAGGTTTTAATTGAATTTTTTTTTTTTTTATGGACGGCTCATTTTTCTCGCTCGCTCGCTCGCTCTCTCCTTAAATTATCTTTATTCACAAAACAAGTCTGATGATGGATCTCAAAGGACTGAGTAATATGGTAGCTTCGGGTATTTAAAGCGCAGAGATTGGAGTTGCCTTTCTCGAAGATCCCCATTCAGGGATGATGAAAAGCGGATGATGTGGACCTTTCAGGGTATTCCACGAGTATTTCATTCCCAGGACGTTGCCAATTCAATTAGAATAGTTTATTCGATTGAGCATACGGATTATTGGATTTCTATCTATGAGTAATCAAGAGCTTTGAATTATTTTTTTTAAATCATCTCGAGGATTTACTCCGGCATGTCGTGCAGTTTATGGGGGGGGGGAGAGGAAGTCATTTCGGGATGGAGTGCGGCAGGTAAAACTGAGGTATGGGGATTTTTTTTTTTTATGGCGGAAGAGGGGAATAAAAATATGTCGCAGTGGACGGTATGCATATTAATGTTTACGCGTTGTGATAACCTCCTGGCGTATCACTTGCTGCCGGACCAAAGCCCAACTGACATTGTAAATACTTTCAATATCGAGATTGTCGGGGGGGAGAGGGACGGGGGTTGGCTCGGGATTTTATGATATTTTCATGTTGGTTTCATTGAATTGGGTAATTTAACGCTTGTAACGAATCATCTGCCGCATTTTTCGGGATTTACTGTTATTTAAAGGCCCGGAATTACTCTCGTTCGCTGTGGAATGCAGTGGAAGCTTTGATGTATTTGAATTAATTTGAATTTTTTTAATTTGTCGCTCAACCGAATTGAGACGAGAGGTTGAGGAATAGTTTCACGTCAATTTAATTATCCACTGGCGTTTGTCGTCATATTTTTGTCTGTTGATTTGTTTTTTTTTTTTGGGAGAGCTGCGTAGAGAGGATATTTCCCTTTGAATTTGCGGTGATTGAGCTTTAAAAAAAATTGGTGGATAAGCTCTTCCCAGGGAGAGAGAGGAAATAAAAAATAATATCCCTGATAATCTGGCGGCGCTGGGCTTGCAGCTGGACTAGGGGCCAACTGACATTGTAAATACTTTCAATATCGAGATTCTGATAGGGAGGATTTATTTGATATTCAACGATACTCTGATGGTGGTTTCATTGAATTTTGTTATTCAATAGTTACAGCGGACTCCTCAAACGTGTGTAATTATATCCACTCGTTCAATGCAATGAGAGTTTATAATTTTTATGAATTAAATTGGGCAGTGGAGAAATTTGAAACTTATCGGCAGGAATAAAGTGGATTTTTTTTTTAATATCCAGTTAATTATGCAATGAAGATTGTTATTCAATATTTTTTCTCACTCATTATTTCTGAATGACAACCAGAGAGGATACTCCCCATGGAGTTTAGTTGATCATTATTTGCATCGCGCGCAAGACTTTGAATTGGCGGTGATTGAGCGCGCAATAAACATCCGGTGACATTTCATGTCCCACGGATTGGTAATAGCACAATTCGTGTTTACTATGCAAATGTTCGTAATTCAAGCGATACGTCAGCAAAACACAGTTTTTAATGAATCACACTGGGTGATAAATCATGCAGGTGAATTTAGACGGGTTTTAGCACTTTCCCAACAGATCGATATTCAATTTCAGCGGGGAATAGGCAAATACAGTTAATTGTATTGTCGGTTAATTAATAATATCTCGGCAATATCTGCCACAATGGTATCTATTACTCTGATATTTTTTTTTAAATAATTTCTCTCAATGAATTTCGTCTGCACGGAGAGATAAATTAGCTGGCCAGTAAAGTTTGTTTAGCCCTCAATAAATTTTGTCCCGACGTGCTAATAATTTATTGGTAAAAATAGTGCATTTTATTATGCGGTTTTAGCGGAAAAAAAATATATATATTATCACCCGGTAATTAGCGAGGAATTTGTCGTATGAGTGAAAGATCGTTTAAAAAATATTATCCTTGGGTTGAATTTCTATGAAAAATAATTCATCAGTGGGGCGAGTTTGTACGCCTCACTTGATTCACTCCGGCCTTAAGATTAATTTACACTGGGTCATCAAGGAGAAGCTCATCTACGGATCTCTGGGTTATATGTCTTCTCTAATTAAGCATGAACTCGCCCAAACTCCTCCACTGGATCTTTGGAAGTAATACTCCAGATCTGCCATCCTCAACCTTCCCCTTCCCCACCACTTCTTCTACTTCATTTGGAGACCCTTTCGGTGTAGGTGGATGGGGTAGTAGTCCTATGGGAGATAACGAGGCCCAAGATTGGGGAGGGGGGAGGAGAGTGCATCAAGGAGCTTCTTGAGAATTCCAATTGGACCAGGTCGTTTCATTCCGGAAATACACACCAGTCATATATCCTGATTCAGAGTGGATAGCGCCACATAAGCGCTATGGGGTAGACACAGCAATTCGGAGAGTTTGGAAACTATTTGTCTAAGTATCTCGTGATATTTCATTTTAACGTCTTTATTGTTATCTTTAGTTGATGTTTGGATTCACCTGGCAATGTGGCTTGATAAAGTTAATTAGAAATTTTAGCGGTGGATTAATAATCATTGAATTATTCATTATTCTATTTTATTTATACTGACAGATATTATTCCGTCATTCACAATATTTAAATTGTGCACAACAATTGTGCACACGTTTACATTATTTTTATTAAGGAGTCAAATAAAATTACTGACCGATTAGACATGTTTTTTTTTGTTAATTCAGATAAACAAAACAGTCATTTCCCCGTGGAAAAAAATATCCGATAGTTTGTTTATTAGAAAATGGAGAAATTGCTTTCTGGAGAAGTTTAATGTGATTAAAATAACTGGGCAACTTTAAAAGTTTATTAAATATTTTGGATTAGTTCATGTGAATGTCCTCAGTATTACCTAATTTTGATGTTTGGATTGACTTGATAAAGTTAATTATAAATTTCAGAGGGCAGGGGGAAGGGGGATAAATAATACTTGGTGGGAAGCTGAGGTGTTAACTTTTGAATGATAATCACTACACTGACATAATTTGGCACATGCTGAAATTCTCACCATCAAGAGGTTTATCCACAGTAGTAGACATAATATTCACCGTTGAATGTATTTTCACGGAAAATTTATCTTTCAGACAGCGATATCGTAGACTGTGCTTTTAGTATTGCATTTACTTTGTCGATTATTTGCCATTGGCAATTGAATATGCCGAAAAATTAATATTTTAAAAATCAATGCTCTCAACCACTCGGCGAAATGGAGTTTGATGCCCGAGGGGCGGAGGGGGGGGAGAGGAGGAGGGAGCCGCTAACTCGTTATCCTAAATGACCCGCTTACCTCAATTCACCAGTTTGTTAACTAAAACTTTTCGTATGGACTCGCGCGAGGGTTTCCCTGCCGCGAGGGCCCACGCCTGCTCTACTGTATGCTTTCCACTGTATTTACCAGGTCCAAGCTAATTTTCCGAGTGAAAGAGAAATGAGGAACAGGCAAAACCTCACTCTTCCACGTAAACCCAAGCCGTAATCTCCAGTGTTAACCAGGAAATGTTGAAGAGGGATCAAGCTCTTCGGGGCGCCGAGTGATTGTCTTTTTCCGTTATAACGAAATTAATTTTGCTTCGTAATTGTTTTTTTTAGAGCAATTGCAGTTCGTCGAAGGAGAGAATTATTTTTTTTCCCTGTCAATTGTCGGCTTTTTTGGATTTTTCTTCCCATTTATGGATTAAATTCGTTAATGTGCCAATTTTATTCATTAATAATTATTTAAATCGGGGGAAATCGATTGCGTAAGAGGGCGAATGTGTCTCAATTTCAAGCACCACTTCTTCTGGAGTGAAAAAAAAATATAATCTCGAGGGGGGGGGGATCAACAATGTCTTAATATCACGTGAGATTTGGGACGCCTCAGATTTTTTTATTTCCTCCCCCCGATAAGTCCGATATGGAAATGAAATTTTCGCTCACCTGATCGATGGGGGAATCACGTGATTGCGTGGAGGAGCTCCGTGGCGGATGGGGGATTTTTTTTTTTTTTTTGTTCACTGATCGCAGGTTGATATGACATTTCAAAGTGTATGAATAGGGGCCAGAGTTTGCACGCGCTGGTGTGGTAAAATTTTCAGGGGGCGACGTATACACACGTCACGAAATTACTGGTCACGTGAATCAAATGAACTCGTCATTGGGGACACACGACTGGTATTATCTGGTGCTTATCGAATATTCTCGAATCGGGGGTTGGATAATTTTGGAGGTGTGGATATTTCACGAGGTTTATTCTTGGAAGCCATCTAGTTTTGAGGTGTATATGCCATTTTCGATGATTGGTGTGGACAGACGGACGATTCGATTAGCGGAATAATTTACTGCTCAGTATGTTCGTTACTTGGTCCACTTGAATCATTCAGTGAGTTTGGAAAGTGTGATTACAATTCATATCGCTGTGGCATTCGAGGTTCTACAAATGTTCAATCTCTTAGTGGAATTGTTTCTTCTCAATCAGTCAATTTTCAATTAATTTAAATGAATAGTACACGGACACTGAGAAAAAAATGTAATTTTGCCAATCAGATATTTTTTTCACAAGTGTTTCAAGCGAATTTTTCTGTGCTTTTGGAAGAATTAATTTTTTTTCTCTCAGCGGAGAGAAAGTTATTGAGGGGCACGATAAAAATTATCCAACCGGTTAATAGAATTACCTCATTAAAAAATGTTTAGACGCGTACATAATTTTTATTAAGCGTCGTAAATTGTATAATGCGGTTGGGTGATTATTCCCGAGCGTCGACAATGCTACCCGATTACTAAACGAAAAGGAAATTTTTAAAAAAAAAAAAAAAAACTTCTCTCGGTGTATGGAAATCCATTTTATTTGTCTACTTTTTTTATCGTCAACAGATTTTTAAATGGATTTTGAATTTAAGAATGGGTGGTTATTTGAGGGAGACTATTTCCATCAACCGCACCAATGCATTTCAATTTTCTAGCTCGTGAATTTTTTTGTTTTCCCTAATAGTCTTCGATTCAGTATTTCAATGACAATAATAATTTTTTCCGTTGCAAATCACCCCTTTTTTTAATTATTTAACGGCTGGGTAAAATATTGGTGTGGCGGTGTAATTGAATGTTAAAAATAAAAATTAAAAATCACATTACCTTGATAATGGACTGCTGATGACATAATGAGTATAATAAAATATACTGGCAACTGAGATGAGCAGTAATGCAGCAACACAACGCTTGACAGTTGCCTGTTTGACAACACAGCGTGGCGCAACTGCACCTAGAAGAGGTACACTAGCCTCTATTCCGGAAATCTTCATCCTGGCTCGATGCAACTCCACTATCTCTGTCCCCAGTCCACCGTCAAATTGACTTCCGGCAGTGTACAATTTACTCGTGCAAAAGATTCGTCGTTTCTACCCTCTTCACTTCTCTCTCCACCTCTCGTCCCTCCCCTCTACACTCGATTCCTCTTGTCGTAAGTCTGTCAGGTACCAACCCAGTTCGCCTCACTGATTTTCACTGGTGTTGGTGCACTGGGGCATCAATGACTCCAACGAGGCGTAACATGGGCCTCTTGGATCGGTCGTGAACGACGCTCCAACCTCGCCATCCAGATCCATTTCTACCGGCTCTCTTTTATGCTTTCTCATTCGTCGTTTACTCGACAGATATATATATATATTTTTTTTTCTCTCAAATAAAACAATGTAAAATAGGCGCGGGAGGGGGGGGGGGGAAATAAAATATATTTTTCTCACGCAGTCCCGAGTTGTCGTTGGTGTATCGCACAAATCACTGATCGATTACGAAAATAGAAAAATATTATTGATTTATGTAAACTTTGAGTAATTCTTTATACTTATATTCATTGTATTTTTAATAAATTACTCATGAATTTTTTTTTTGTTATTTGTTACAGTTATATTCAACCCCCAACGACGCTGGCCTTCATCAAGATTTTCAAATGGCTGTCGTTGTGGCTTCATGGCCGCCATTTTACAACGTGTAGAACGAGCCTCCACTGTGTTTAACCCATCTGGCTGGTAAGTACTATTTACAGTATGAGCTTCTTTCCTCGTGTTTTCCTTGTTTATAGCGCTATTATTATTATTATTTTTTTTCCCCACACCGCCTCTACATGACCGTTAACGTCACTTTACGTTTACATTAGTCAAAATAATTATCAGCGAGCTTACCGACAGCTTATAATTCCGACAGAATGGGAGTTTGAAAGAAAGAGAGAAGGAAAAGAGAATGGGGTGGGAATTTTTCTTTCTTTTTATCGATAAAACGTAGAAGGTAATCGGTTGTTTATTGATATGTTATTTGAGACGACAATAGTGACTCGGGTAATCACAGTATCACACGGTATCGAGAGAGAATACAAGGCCATCCGTTACGATGTACAAGGGATGGTAGTGCTCTACCGTGTCTCGAGAACATCCATGACTCGTGGGCATTTCCCTTGATACTGGCACTGGATAAAATCGTAAATTTAAACGCCCAACGCCAACCTTTTCCCGTTATTTTTCTTACTATCACCCCAACACCATTTCGTGACCTGTCAATTAGAATCGATGAACTGCTCAAGTTTTCTATTGTTCTTTTCACCTTTCGTTGGGTGTCGTCAGCGTGGAGCGATAATTTTTTGGGTGATTTGGTGATAGATGATTTGTGCCTGAAACAAATAAATGGGAGATTGAGATTAATATCGGGGGGGGGGGGGGAAATAATTTTTAATGGGTTTGGAGGATTTAATTATATTGGATTGTTCTTGTGACAATTTTATTACTTAATTTGGTACTCGTGGGAAAGCCCAGGGGGGTTGGAATTTCATTTTTGATTAAATCGAATTTTTAACGATTCATTTTCATTATTTTGTCAGTTGGCTTGAATTTGCCGGCTGAAAATAATTTAATATGTAACTTGATTTTCAATTACATTACATATTTCAGTATTGAAAATTCAAATTGAATCACTGATTTCCGAGAAATTTCTGACAGTTTATTTCAGGAACAAAGAAAATAGGAAAAGTCGAGATGACTTGAGTTGATAAAAATTCTGTTAAAAATGAGGGGGGAAATTAAAAAAATCAAATTAAAGGGGAATAATTGGTTCATAAAAATGCGAATTGATTAAATTGACCTGATTATTATTCGAGTAGCGAAAAATAATTAAATATCCAGTTGAAGCTGTCGATGTCGATGAGATATCAATTAAAAATTAATTTCGCTGGCCTGTCGAGTCCGTTAAAATGGCGTGAAAATTTTTTACTCCAATCATTGCAACATAAACATTTATTATTATTTCACACGATTGACAAACTGTCTCTCTAAATTTTCATATTCCCCCGGTGTTATCGTCATTATAATCGGCAAATTCTTTAGTAAATTTACACGATTAATTAATCGTTTCATGCATTTGTTCTGGCAAATAATTTCCACAAATGGCTGGGGGTGGTGTTTGGGGTGAGTTAAATGGGATAAAGGGGGCCCCGTAGCCCGGGATATTTTTCACCCAGGATTTATCCAGGATCGTTTAAGCAACAAGCCACGCAATAACCGCCTTGTCGAGGCAAAAGAGGGATGCAGAGGAGCTGTAAAAGGGATATATATATAAGAGTATACTCGGTAGCCGCAATTAATCGACCGTATTCGCGAGCATCTCCGCCGTTGTAGCGCTGCTACTTTTTCTCTCCCTCTCTCCCCCCCCCCTCTCTCTCTCTTTGTCTCTTTTTCAAGCACCCTTTTGTTAATTTTTTTCATTCTCACAGTCCCATCTTGCTCCCTCTCGGCTAAATTCCTCACCACCTAGACATTTAACCAGCAAGAAGTCCATTAATCAACCCTTCTCTCCGGTCCTCTCTCGATATTTTTTTTTTTCCCCCTAGTCTATTTTCGATTACTCGCAGTATAGACGCGTGTTTAGATGGGGGAGGGAGTGAGCTTCGTTAGCGAACACTTACATTGGACTCTCAAATTGTATGCACCCATTGACAACTATTGCAAAAACAAAGAGGCCGATTGTCGCGGGAGAACTCGTTACAGCGACTTTAATTGTGTAATTTAATTTTTTTTTCTCATTTGTTCAATTATATCGGAGGGACGCGGATAAATGAGGAGATCTTTCTAAGTAAGATTGAATTCAACGGCTTGTGTAGGTTTTTTTTAGTGATAAAATTCTCTCTCCACTTGTTTTTCCCACTTGTTCTTCTTTGTAGCGAGATATTAATATCCTTTGACGCTCTCAGTGCCTCCTTTCAGTGCATTAAATCGGTAAAAATGTTGGACATGGGGCGTAACTCGAGTATTCGTATATATAAGTGGTGTTAGTAGCAAAGAAGGTGCCTCTCTTCCTTTTCGAAGGCGAGAGACGTTGAGCGTGCTAGGAATTTAATTACGTAGCAGAGTCAGTAGAGACTGGCCCACTAAGACCTCGTCTTCGATTATCGAAGCGTCAATTTCCCTCATTCTACTGTTTTTTTTTTTTTAGTTCTTCTTCTTCTTTTTTCTTGTCACGCTCTCTCTATGGGTGAAGACTTTGCCTGAATCTCTCTCATTCTATCCCCTGCGATCCTCCTTCGTCTGTACATCATCCCTCCGCTACTGGTGATTTATTCCATCAACTCGGGTCCATTGATTTGGTCTTAAAATATTTTTCAATCGGACACTGGATTAAAATCGACGTCCCCGGGACGTCTGACGTTCAGACACTGGACTAAGATGTCTATTTTTATAATTGGAATGTTTATAATCAGTGCAGGGAGTGGAAAATTCAGTAGATATTGCTGTTTCTTTAATTAATTGTGTACTACTTTCTTTAATCCGGGAAAATTGCTCCTTAAAAAAAAATTAATCAATTAAAAATTCAATCAATGCCACACGAGGGCCAAAGGGAACGTCAATTATTACTAAAAAAAAAAAAATTCTCCCCCGGAATTATCAATTTCAAAATTATTGTTACCCTCGTTTCTCTGAATAAGTCACAAGTTATGAATTAGTATGACTTGAAATACCAATTTCGCGAATTCAAATTGCCTCAAAAATGTAAATAAAAGCGTCTTACTTAGGGAGGGCGATTTTTTTTCCGGTGTAAGTGTCACGACTGCATTCCATCAGAATAAAAATCCCCTATATGCGACTAGAATAAATAATATCCCACTGATGGAGTCTTGTTGCTCAAGGCAACGTGTGTCATCTTCAATTCGTCTTTGCTGTAGCTATCTTACGCGCTTATTCAAATTCTATATATTTCTGGAAATTGCCGTGCCCTCCGGTACCCACCTTACCAGCCCTCCCTTACTTCCCTTTCGCCGGCTCCCCCCATCCTTCCACCAGCCACCATCACCATTTTCCATATCCAGGGTCTTCCAACCGAATTCAATATTCATTCGGGCTCCTGCGTCTTTTCCTATCAATTTCCGTTGGAAATGATAAAAGGAAGGGAGAGGGAATAAAAATGAATAAAAGGAAAATAATAATAGAGAATGAAGAATTTACGGGGGGAATAATTTTTTTTCCCCTCCTCCTCCTCCTCCTCCTCCTCTTCTTCTTCTTCTTCTTTTTGATTGGACCCCCTCCGTTCCCTCCTCCCCCCGTGAAGACAGTTATAAATGGAAATTGGTTTTTAGTAGTAGTCACATTGTGATTCAGCGTCGCTTCATTTTTTTTTTCTTTTGGCAATCTGCACTACTTGACCTATTTCATAGTGTGACACCTCTGTTTTCTCTCCTCATTCTCCTCCCCCTACCCCACTTTTTAAAAAAGTATTTTATGATGGAGGGGAAAAAAAAATTATTCGAATGAGATGAATTCATTCGGCGACGCTTCTGTTAAATTCCATTTTGCCATTTATAAATTCATCTCCAGTACAAACATCATTTCAACGAGTGCAGTGAATACTCATGACGTTCAATGAATGGGAGATGGTTCTTTTGAAAAAAAAAAAGTAATTGTCATTTTGTGGGAGTAATAGCAATGATCGTAATGGTAATTACAAAACAAAAAAATTGAAGAAGAGGAACTGGCCGACGGAGGAGGGATTATTTTACGGGAATTTAATTCATCGGAAAGTGATATTGGATTTCGCGGCGAAACCTTTTGCATTTGGAATCCACAAAACAGGAAAATGGAAGGGAATTCAATGTGGTATGGCAAGATACAGCTCTAATAATGTTCTTTGATGTTAATAAAAAATGTCGGACGTTGGAAGAAAAAAAAGAGAAAAATATGTGGAGACTCCGGGGGTGGAGATCTAAAAGTGTGAGAAGAATGTAAAATGTAGAGTTGGTCGTGACGATAACGCCCGGAGGGTATTAAAACTAAAGTAATTAGAGACTTGGCAGTCTAGAGGCTCTTCAGGTTTGTACCGGTGCCTAATCGTCATACCGTCAGTACTCATCTTCCCTCGCTGTTCGCGACATTGGTAAGCTGATGATATTCAACGGGGGGATTATCACAAATTTGCAGTCATATCGTTGGATTTTTCCCATCTCTTTTTTATTTCTGGACAACTATTTATTTGAGGATCATTGGATATTTTTTTCTTCATAAACGTCGTCTGTACTTGCGTTCTTGAATGATGAAGGATGGAGAATATCAGATGTCGTGGGAATTGAATTTCAGTTGATTTCTAAAGATTCAAATAAATTGGGAATTTTTCTTCTGCTGAAAAGCATTCAGTGTCACTCTCCCTGGATATTATTTGACATGTCATTTTTTTTCTCTGATAGTGAATGTGGAGTAATCAAACATCGGCAATCCTCACCTCTTTTTATGTAATTTTTTCATTTCTTATCAACCTCCAGAGGCACTTGTGCCCCCCTCCCTAGTAAAGTGGCCACACGAACTCCGAGTGGACGCGTGCGCCACTGAAGAGGATTTGATGATTTACCGGTGAAGATATCACAGCTGAACTTGCATGTATTGTCAAGTACATGGAGGCTTGACACGAAGAGAAAATACGAGTAGAGGGAGAGAAAAAAAATAAAACGCACTTTGGCCTCTGTCTCCCGGAGTGAATCCTCGAGGGATGTTGGAGGTACGAGTGAGTGTGAAAAGTAGCGAGGGTGAGGGAGGGTGGGGTGCGAAAGCTCCTTGAGTCATTGCCGAGCTCCAGGTACATATCCATGACAACGATCCAAGAAAGGTATCTAGTGATTTTCCAATGCCATTGTGTTTACTCTCCCGAAGTGCCTTCTTCGTTTCCAGTATTATCTAACGTCTCACTTCTCGTTACTCTCTTCAACTTACCTGGCGAAATTATTTTCATCCCTCTTATTTTATCCCCGGTCACATTTAACGTACCATAATTGATTTTATTTTCATTCGAAAGAATTGAAATTTTGACAATTTCGTGTGAGCCGGGGGGGAGCGAAATCGCGAAATTGAGACATTTTCGTCTTTTTTAATACGATTCTCTCCAAATAACGGCGTTTAATTCAATCGCAGTCGATTATCTGGGTTTCTCTAACCCACAGAGCGAGCATCGAATTAACTAATTCAAGGAATTTTTTTTTTTGGTGAATTTCTGGAACACCAGACGAGGCCAATTGGTTAAATTCAATTTTAGTGTGGGTAAATTGTTATAATTTTGACATTTTAAAAACACTTGTTACCACAATAAATCAGTACTTATTCATTGCCGAATATTGACATTCTGTCCAACTGGTACGTAGTATATTTATTTTTTTTAAATAAATAAACTCTTTCAATATATTTTGGCGGGTGCACTTTTATGAAAGAGAAAATCGATTATTGGAGTGGACATGTGGGGAACGTATGAGACCACTCGACCAACGAAATATTCGATTTCAATGAAAATGAGAATAGATAGAAATACAAGAGGTACCATAAGAGAGATAGAGAGAGAGAGAGAGAGCGGAGAGAGGATAGTGCCACTGACGACGAGAGGAGGAGGTGAAAAACTAGACGAAGAGGGCCAAAAAGACAACTGAGATTGTAATATCGTGGAAAAACAAACGGCACGTCTGTGTGGCTCGTTTGTGATAGTAAAAGCTCGTTTATTATCGTTCTTCACGAGACGCATGGCATTCCCACCCTCTCCCTCCTCCTCACCACCCTCACCCTCGACGGTATTAAGCTTGGCTAAGCGCGGTGAGACTATGGGACATGGCTCTCTCAGGTTTTCCCGTACAATTCTTGTACGACATTCACTATAGCTGGATCTAGAGGCGTTAGAATTGAAAAGTCCAGTGTGGAGAACCTCTGTTTCTTGCCGATACTTATTCCACATTGGCGTGTATATATATATACACACTAGGCTACGGGATAATCGAGCAACCAGTTCGATTCTTCTCGTCTATCTGTTGTAATGGTTAGCAGTGAGACTGTGGGGAATGGAAAGGTCAGTGACACCCACGCTATAGGAAGAAAGTGTCATTGGTTTCTTCGTTCAATTAAATCTAATTATAGCTCGTGATTTATTTTCATTCAGTAACGCTGGAAATACGGGCCTCAATTTACCGTATAAATTGCGAAAATTTCTGGTTTTTTTTGTTTCAACATGAGAAATATTTAAGAAAAATTAGGGAATTAATGGGAAAATTAATAAGAAAATTAGGGAAAATTAGGGAATAAGACCCTCAGTACGCAATTTAAGACATTCGAGAGTCTGACAATTGTCGCAGGACCATTAACGATTGATTGAATTTAATATTGATTGGATATTCGATATAATTGACAAATAATTATTCCTCTTCGTTGATAATTCAGCACCTGACACACACTTGAATCTCCATCCCTCCCAGATCTCTCCATTTGTATGCTTATGTGTAGAACTTGCAGTAAACACGTGATTTCGTGTGATCACCACCGGGTGCGGGCGTTAACAAGCTTCCAGTTTCATTGAAGCGTTAAATTTCTCCTGCGGTGTGTGTGTTAATTAGTACGCATGTTTTGTTGCAATGATTTTAATTGATTATGCACATTGAGAAGTGACAATTTTTATGATAATTGGCCGCCTCAGATATAACACGAGTTTATCCGTGTTTATTAACCAGTGATGATCAAAAAAACAAAAGAGAGAAAAAAACAAAATAATGAATGGCGCCGGCTCCTGTCGCTGGCAATTACCACTTTTTTGGTGAGATTGTAATGTGTGCGACGTGTGAGTGACATCACCGGATTGTCGGAGGATTGAAGTGAATGGAATAAGCTCAATATTTTGTCAGGCGTAATATACGTTGTTTTTTCACTCCATGTCGGACATTTCCCCCCCGCCC